>PVJI01007983.1:0-74205 GCA_004026765.1 Micronycteris hirsuta
CCCCTTCTTTTCATTTAGAATTCTGCTCAGGCCTCGCATCCTCAGAGAGCCCCTCTGGAACGACCAGCCTGTCTGTGCCCAGTTGCTCTCCCGCCACCTGTGTTGTCTTCCAAAGCAGTGAGCACTGTGCGAAATGATCTTGCAGGGCTCTTGCTTCTCTTGTTCATGGAGGAATTCTGGGAGCCTAGAGCTGTCCCTGGCCTGCAGTAATGTGCAATAAAATTATCTGTATAATTTATTCATTCAATGAGGTATATTCACAATCATTGTAGCTTTTATATTTGAATTAGGTCATACCCTTTCCTTTCTTTCGCAAAGATTAGCAGAAAATGTAGCTTAAATGGTTAATCTGTAGATCCTGATTGTGGCATTTAAGTCTTTGATAGCTTCCATCATTGTGCCATGCTTCAGTTCAAGGGTCGGTGTGGTAGAAGACACAGATGGGGCAGCCTGAGTTCTGCAGAGCCCTCGGACACGGTTCCCTGTGCCACGTGACCTCACGGTGACCTGGAGCCTGGCCTCTAAGAGCCCCCACCCTTCCTCTCCAGCCCTTGACCACACATCCCTCTTCTTCAGTCAGGTTCATACATTAACCACTTTGGGGCTTCTTTTGAGTCTGTTACAGAATATTCTCTTTCCACATTTTCAAATCCTGGTCGTCCTTCAAGCCCCAACTCAAAATCCTTTTCTCCATGTGCCTTTTCTAACATCCTCGGTCTTTACTGTCATTCATCGTTTCTGAACACTCAGAGTTTACAGCCTGCCACAGAACTTCATTTCTGTGTCGTGCATCCTTTCCTGTTGCAAGTCCTGACTCTCCACTGGATTGCAAACTCCAAAGGAGCTTGTAGCGGGGGCTCCCTAAACACGCACGGACTGAGTGTCACCTGACTCAGTGTGCTGAAGTAGGTTCATGCAATAGGACAGAACAAGATCCTGAGGGCTCTTCCAGAAAACCCTATCGTATTGTCCACCTCAGCTAACGCACACTCTCTGGTGTGGTCACAAAAGTCTCTTCCTCCATTATGGACAGACGGCTTACACTGGGGATGGCTCAGTGACCCTGCAGATTCTTCCACTTCCTCCTCCTCCCAGCCTCCCACATCCTGTGCCCGCATCACCAGGATGATAGAATCTTTGGAAGGACTGAAGTGACAAGATGGAGGAAAGATGAAGATATAATGGGAAGGTTTGAATATGTGATTGCAGCCCCTCTTGTCTTTCACACATCAGGCACCGAAGTGTGTGTGTGTGCGTGTGCATGTGTGTTGTCCAAATTAGTTGTGAGAAAGGAAGGGTCCCGAGGCTGTTGGTATCGTGATGCCAAAATATCCACGTGAAGAGTTCCATCAATTGTGCAGATGTTCCAAGTATAGAATGCCAGACATCCCAATCTGGGGAAACATCCAGTGACAATTTTTCCATTTTGCTCCTGATATCTTGGTGGGGTGCAGCTGCAGCCCGATTGCTGAGCTCAAGAGCCAAAATCACATTTTCTATCCAAAGGCATTAGGTTGACACTTTGGAAAGGGTTTTTATTATTCTTCTTTCCAAGGGTACTCTTCAAGCGGGAATTATATTTCTGACTTGTATTACTTATTTAATTTGGTCAGCAGAGAGATAAAAGGTAGGCAAGTCCTCAGAAATGGTTACAGAAATAAACAAACATTGCAGCCTTAAAAACCAATGGTATATGTCAGGTCAAAGGTTTAAAAAGAGACTAAAATAGTCTTAATGAGGAAAAAAATGTACAGGCTGTTCTGATTCAAGTTTTCTCGCACAAACGTATGAAGTGTTAACAACACAACCTCTCTAAATGCTGGTCTGTTTCAGCATTGCTCTGAGCTGGCTTTAACTGTCCGGGTCCCCCAGTATGGGACATGCTGACGCCACAGTTCACTCTCGCTCCTGCCAGAGCAACTCAACACCAGAGCTCCATTTGGAATTTTGAGTCCGGCTAATCCCACGCAGCTTCACAGGCTGGGTCCCCGCCCAGACTGCAAGCCCCTGTGGCCATCTATCATCTTCCTCACCCCACCCCAAGCTGCTCTCGGGTTTCTCTCTCCTGACCCAGCCTCCCAGAAGTCTCCTCTGCCCTGGATCCTTGATTATATACAGGGAAGCCAAAAAACAAAGGTTCTTCACTCTTACTTTTAAAACAGCTAAATTTCTTTTCAATAATGTACCATCTAAGTTTATTTTTAAAAATCGTTTATTGTCACTGTGATTTAAATAGACAACCAAGTGATGTTTCTAAGACACCCATGGGTGTCTTAACCAAGGGTCCAAATTTCCTCTGATAATTTTTTTTAAATTTGCCTTCCAAAAATTGGGTCTTAAATATCTAAAAAAATAAAAACAAAAATTTAAGCTCTCTTTTATGCCTAAAACTATCTTTGAGATTTCCAAGATGGCCCCTGAAAAATGACAAATAGTGGTTCTTTGGCCTTGTAAGACGAGAGGTGCTGGACATGACTAGGTTTGTTTGGTGAGTGGCACGGGAAGAAGTGTCGAATCAGGAGAGACACTTGGCCATTCCCAAGTTAACTTTGTTACACATAAATTTTGTTAATATAAATTTATCAGAAATGGAATGCTTTAACGGAAATCCCCGGGGAGGCGTCAATCTCTCCACTGTCCACGTATATTTTAACCTTCAGGGATAACACGATTGAAACTCTGAGAAGTAGTTGTGGCGGGTTTTCCCGTGTTTGCGAGTCCTGTTGCTGTCTGTGATGAGCTGATGTCGCTGGCATGGTGTCATCAGTTACCGTCCCAGGTACCATTGCAGCGTTTCCTTGGCTATCACCCCACTTCTTCATATCAGCGCAGCGCCTTCTAAGTCAGCTGCTGTCAGCTGAGCGTGCATGTCAGACTTACGTATGGGGTTTTATAACAATATTGCCTACGCCCTATTTCAGACTTGCTGAATCTCTTTACTTGAAATTCTTGGTATATTATGGGTCAGGATTATCAAATATTATGTCTCAAGATTTTTTCCTCTATAAAAATTATGTTCATCCATTTGTATATAAATCAGATGTAACATTCATTGACTTCATTGAAAACAGACATTATCCTTAGAGATATTTATCTAAAGGAAAAATTTTAATGACTATTTTCTTTGCCACATAACATAACCTAATCCCAGAGGTGAGATCCATCTCGCTCACAGGTCCCATCCACACTCAAGGGGAGGAGCTTATGCAGGGCACGCCTGGGCAGGAGTCTCAACAGCCAACTTCAAATTCTACCCTGTTTCTCAATCCATACTCATCAATATTTAAGCTAGCAGAAGCATTTATATTTTAATCTTTCATTGACAGTGCAACTAGTAGTTCTAATTTTATTTATTTGGTATTTATTTCCTTTTGTAACTTCTCATAATGGGAGGTTGGAAGAGGCATCGGTGACATTGGGCTTGTCCCCTTTGTCTCCTAGAGCTGCTGTCCCCAGCCTTTTTAGCACCAGTGACTGGTTTCATGAAAGACAATTTTTCCATGGATGTGGAGTGGTGGAGGGAGGGGGTACAGTGGAAAGATGGAGCTCAGGCAGTAATGCAAACAATGAAGAGTGGGATGAAGCTGTGCTGGGCTCACCCGCTGCTCACCTCCTGCTGTGTGGCTGGTTCCTAACTGTCATGCCCCTCCTGGGTTGGGACCCTGTTCTAGAGAGTGTAGAACTCTTCCAGTCCCTGTCTCTGCTTCCTCCCCTCTCCGCTGCTCCAGCTCAGGTTCATTTATTGCTCTTCTTCTCACTCCTTCATGGTGATATTCTCTGGGGCTCCATCCTCATCTCTACTTGCTTCTCCCTGGATTTACATTAACTGAGTGATTTCATGTATTCCCACTGCTCAACCCCATCTTCCTGCTGACACTTCTCTGATTTATAACTCCAGCCCAGTCATTTCTCCATTAAACATTATTATTCTCACTTTCCTTAATTTAAACCACATCAGTTGTTAAAATGTTATTCAACATGTTTATATGTCAGAGATTTTAATAATCTGCACTTTCAATGACATTGATACAACTGGACTTATTTTATTTTTTATTAAATGTATTGGGGTGACATTGGTTAATAAAATTACGTAGGTTTCAGGTCTACAATTCTATAAAACATCATCTGTATGTTATATTGTGTGTTTACCACCCCAAGTCAAATTTTCTTCCATCACCATTCCCCACCTTTATTGACTTATTTTAAACTCTATTTTATGTTACTACTGGTTTATTTATAAAGCTTTAAAAATTTTTATCTATGTTAGCTCAGGGACTGACAATTATCATATGAAAACTACATTGCAAATTCAAGATCTTCAAGATACCTACTTATGAAGAATTACAAGTATGTTTTGTTAGTGGTCAGGAACATTTTAATGGTGAGGAGAGTTAAGTGACATTTCCATGGGAATATTTCATTTCTGGGATTCTTTGTATCAATCTCAATATAGTCTGGCAGATGTTATCAATCATAATCAAAATGTCTGAAATAAAAGGCACATTATGGTGATTACTATCACCAACATCATCATCATAACCACAGTATATGTGGGTAGACTAAGGAAACATTTCTTCCATTTTGAGAGTGGAGCTACATGGGGAAAGAAGGAGGAATATGTAGAAATGGAGGTAAAGAAGCAGAGAGACAAGTGAAAATACCAACTGGGAACATTTGTAAGGTACCAAGAAGGGGGGGTGTTCCTCCCACTCAATCTTTGCCTCATTGTTTGTGGCTCGCAAGAGACCCCTCCATTACTCAGGTGGGAACATGAGTTGCCATTCAGAAGGGTCTTTAGCAGGCAGCTAGAAAAGGCAGTGTTTATAGAATTAGAACTTTCCAATGATTTGAAGATAATGAGCAAATGAGGTGGTGAGGGGAGACCGAGAAGGAGTTAGGAAGAGAGAGGGAGCCAAAGAGAGAAATAAAGAGCAAGGCACTCAGAAAGGGGACCCGGGGACACTTCCCAGGCAAAGCCCCTGACAGACACCCGGCAGGAGTCTGGTTCGACATTATGGTGCAGAGAGAAAACCACCAGGCCCACAGGGCCTTGTTATAATAAGCCGTATAAAATGTACTGGAAGGAAACCTGCCTTTCCAGTTTGCATGAAGTGCAATATTTTTGTCACCACATTTTATCCAACAGATTGAAAAAAGGAAACAATGAAGTGTTTAATGAACAGCTTCAGGTGCTAAAAACTTACTACTTTTGTCACGTGTAAACTATACAAGGCAGATAAAAGTAGACTCGACATCTGTACAGTGCCACTTCCTCAGGCCAAAGTATCCTTCAGCTCTTAAGACCGCCCGAATCAATGGAAGCTTCCATTAAGTTTACTGTGTTCAAGTCCCTCTACACTTGCCTATCGTTTTGAAAATATGCTTGCTAGAACTAATGTGAACTACTGCATCAGAAACATAGGAAATGAGGTATTATTCACAGAGAAAAGTCCCAATTTGTGAGTGACAGTTTTAAGAAATATTTTATTGTTCTGAAACTTGTTCTGGAAGTGTTCTTCTTCTCTGTCTGAAAATATGCCAGTCGCTAAGCTTGTCAGCACTGACATTTTACATTTTCTTACTTACAGAAAAACAACGGCATTAGCAATAGCCACCATGGACGGAGCACTTACTATGTGGCAGGTATTATTCTAGCATTTCACAGGTACTAGCTCATTTAATCCTCACCAAAGCGAAAGCGTTTGGTAGCATTACTGTCCCCATTTGACAGAGTGAAAATCAAGGCACAGAGGCTAAATAATTTGCCTCAAGTCACACAGCTACGGTAATGGTGGAGCTTTGGCCCATGCTCTTACATGAGCCTACAATGCTCTATTTTAGCATTTCTGCCCATCAGCATCCCACGCACTTTCAAGGTCTAGTACAAAACCCAGTATTCTCAGTAAAGCTTTTCCCGACACCTCCACCCTGACCCCCGCCCCCAGGAGAATGAGTGATCCCCTCGTCTTCGACCTCCCAGCACTTTTTCATCCTTGCAGGAGAACTTGGCCTTTACACTTTCAGTTTCCTGTGATACAGCCTTTGGTGTAACACACGGAAGATATAATCCTGCATAAAACTATTTAATAAACTTTACATACCTTCTTCAACTAGATATAATTTATTTCTCCTCAAACGACCTTCTCTTACACATTGAGCACTTCTCTTGTACAATAGTTTGACTCTCTTTCTACTCTTTTAATCCCTCATCCTTGCCCAGTCTCTTCCCGCAGCTTCTGAATTCCTTCACATTAGGGGCCTCATCTGATTCACAACACACAAATCCTGCGGACGAGGAATGACTAGGAAACCATCCATTGACGCGAATGGGTGGGAGCCTCATCGACTCCTGTCAGAGCACTTACGGTCCTAAAGAGGTATATTTTTAAAAATCCATTTCTTAATTATATCCCCTAAGTCAGATTCTTGACAATCCTGTGCTCTGCCTAGCTGGATAATCACATGTACACTATAATTCTGCCCCTTTCCACTTTAGAGAAGAGCCAGGCCACGAGGTTCTGTGGACATGGGAGTTTTGACACCTATTAATAATGTAGTAAAGCCTGGCCACCTGAAAGAGGGCACCTGGGAGCCCCCGAAAGTGGAAAGTGGGAACCTGGCCTATGAAGCTCCCTGTTCTGATCACAAGGGATGAATAAATGCATGAGACTAAGAACATAGGAAGCTCTAAGAATGACAAGATATTGTAACAGCAGGGTCAGGCTAACTCACCAAGAGAAGGCAGGAGGCAGGGAGAAAACCCCAAGGCGGAACTGAAGGTTGGAAGCGGCTTGCCCTCCCTGCAAAGGGAGGTTGCCCGAAGCAGCTGAGCAAATGGTGACTCTGCAGAAGGGAGCTGGTACCGAGCATGTGTGCCTGGAGACTTTGCCCCTTTGCTAGACATGGTATATAACTATACCAAAACTATATAACCTTTAAATAAGCAACCCCGTTCCTTTTCACCAAACTCCTATCTCCAGAGTTATGCCTCTAGGCAGCAAGCAATAGAACCTCACCGACTGTTCTGGAACAGCACGAGGCTGTCTGGTAACTATAGGTCTCTGACAAGGGTATGAAATAGGGGTCTTCAAAGACTGAGGCATCCAGGGAACTAAGGAACGGGGACAGGAGCAATCTCCTAGTTTGGGAGCTGTGGAAGAAACCACAACTTCCTCTTCACCAAAGCACAGTGGGCTTGGTGTCTTCGAGTTCTCGAACTTGAGGACTGCTAGGCAGAGGCAGATAAATGTGTTAGCTCACACGAACGCCAGAGTCTTTATCTTGTGCTCTGCTTAGCTGGATGTGGTTTGGACCACAGAATTCCTCACGTTGTAGTGAAGTTGATCATTTACTCTGTCCATGTGCGGGGATTTTGGATGTAAGCAGGGACTGAAAGGATGGAACGTGACTGCAGATTGCAGGTGGGCTCAAAGATTTGGTTTAAAGAGAATTCTATTTTCCCTCAGATGGTACCCTTGTGAGGTTCAGAGGGGATGAGGCCAGCCTCTGCCCTGATGCCTGGGTGTCTCTAGCACACAGTCCTGGTGACAGCCCTCAGCAGATTCTCCAGATCGGCCCCAGAACACTTCCACTCCATGGGGCTTGCCTTCCCGCGGGGCAGCCCGGGCTCTGAAGTAGCACATGAGTGTTGTCCTCTCGTCTTTGTTCCCAGGCGTCCTCTCAGGGAACCCTGGCTGCGTATGGAGAGTCTTTTCCTGGTCCTAAGATATTTGGAAGGCCAGTATTTAGGGGTGTTCTCATTTTTCACGGAATATTTTTTTTTTTGCAAGGTGGAACTACTCTCCTTGGATGGTAAAGAAGTTGATTGAAGGATTATTTATCTTGTGGTTAAGGAGTTTTCCCAAGATAGTTCAGAATGAGAACTTAGATAATTGCAGTTTGACTTTTGGTTTGATAGTTGCCTATATAGGAAAAGAATGTATCCTTTCTGACAGACTGTGTCTACCCCTCATAGTTTTTTTAATGCTATCATTAAAAATATTTATCCAAATTAATATATGCCCTTGGTTTAAACCACCAAGCAGTAGTATAAAGTTTTACCGTGAATCAGCAGTTGGTTAATCCACTTCTTTCCATCACTCCCCCAAAACAAATTTCAATTTCTTCAACTGTTTCTTATGGGTTTTATCTTTATGTTTTAAAACTGTAACTTCTTCATCTTCATATTTTTCAACATTAGCCAGTATGTACCACTGAGATTGTTTAGCTCTCGTAAAGTCCCACCCTCTTAGCCACTTTCCCAGTCCAACCGGATCACAGTTCCTGATATTAAGTGATCAGTTCACGATCGCACTACTACAGCCATGTAAGCACTGGCCACTGCTGAGCTGAACATCATAGTTTGATATGCTTTCATTCTTGTGTAAATAGTTCTGTAGTTTCCTTCCCTTTTTTGTACTTCCTCGTGTGTCTATTCAACTGCTCCAAGAGATCTGTAAGATTCTTATTAAATTACTCAAACACCTATGTCAGATATTTATCGATTTCGTCCTCTCCCCCACCCAGCCCCACCCCCAAATCTCCATCCCTGAGTCTTCTTTGCTCTGAACTGCTGGGCATGAATCACTTCCTAGCCCTGATGGAGTTCTCATCCTGATCCTCCCCTTTGCTGTTTGCCTGTGTTGTGCCCCCGGTTTCCTGGGTCACATACCTTCTTTCTTGGTTTGTTTCCTCATTGTTAAAGCATATTTTCCGGTACATTTCTAAGAATGGGAGTATAGGTAGCTATTTTTCTGAATCCTAGCATATCTAAAAATGTCTTTTGCCCTCATATTTGATGAGTACAGATCTTTTGGCCTGAAATCTTTTTTTCCCTCAGATTTTGAAGACATTGATTCATTGTCTTATAGTTCCCACTGTGACAGCTGAAAGTTCTGGTGACATGCCATTGATTTCATATATATAAATGAATCTATATGTAGCTGTGCTCAGGGTGTTTCAATTTTCTCTAAGAATTACATATGTAATTTTTTGGCATTATTAAATATCAAAATGTCTTGAAATAATTTTTTTACTAATGTGATATTCAAAGTGCTCTGTGAAGTTTTTTTTAGCCTTATTTTTATTGTTCTCTGTGAAGTTTTTAAATCTGGAAGTTCCTGTCCTCTAGTCATAAGCATTATTACTATTATTACTGCTCTTATGACTATTTCTATTTTACCTTCCTTTACTCCATATTCTCTACTCATTTTTCTTTTCTAGAAACTTTATTATTAAAATCCCTGGAGATGTTTGCTGTGAGTTTAATATTTTTTCTTGTATGAGGTCATCAAGACACCATGATAGCTGTAAATAAGGTATCTGAAGTTGAGGAAGCAGGAGAAAAATAGGCAGAGAACATTATAATATATGGTTATAATTTTATATGGTCTTAGTCAACATATTTACTACATCTCAATTTAATCTGTAAACTTTGGATACACTCTGGAAATGGAAAATGGAAAATAGAAGATTTTGGTGATTTGACATCTCAAAATGCTTAGCTTGCTGAGAAAGTTTCAGGTAACTTTTAGATAGAGCATATTTAAAATGTTGGGTTGGTCTCAGCCCATGTCTTGGACTACTGCCAAGCAATTTCTTTGTGATGGCTAGGAGATGTGGTTGCTTGTCTTGTTAAGAATAGTTGAGACATCATTCTTGAAAAAAAAAATGTTCCTATTCTTCTAACAAAAAGTAGAAGTAAAGTGCTCCTGCCCCCCAAAGTGGGGAAAGGTTGTTTGATTTCAGTCACATTCTGCTTGATAATTCTAATCTGTTTTGTTTGTGTTTTTGTTTTTTTGGCCTAAATCTCTTTATAACTAATGACACATAGGGGTTATATTAAAAATTATATTAAAAAAACCTAAACCTCAAAATAATTTGAAAAGTCATTTACATTTATTACTTCTACAATGATTATGTAAATATTTTGCTGGTAGCACCATATACTGAGCAGAGAGGTAAATAAAATATATTATCATCATTTTTTTTAAAGAGAACCTTTCGCAAGCCCCCGCCAAATGAATTCATTTAAATTTTGTTCTCAAGTCTTTCATTTCTGAATTATACTTAACTGCTGATGTTTTTTGTATCTTAATTTCTCCTTTTTCTTAAAATTCTTTTGCTATAGACAGACTTTTTCCATTCCCCCCCAGATTTGCACGTTGAAACCTAATCCCCAATGTGATGGCTTTGGAGGCGGGGCCTTTGAGAGAGGGTTAGGTCTGAGTGTGGGGCTGCCATGAATGGGACAGAGCTCCTCTAAAAGGGACCCAGAGCTCTCTCACCCCCTCTGCCCTGTGAGGAACGGGGAGACAGCCGGCTATGACAGGAGTCAGCTGTGCGAGGTCACTGAGGCTCACCAGACAACCGACCCGCTGGCACCCTGCTGCTGTTGGACCTTCCAGCCCCCAGGCTGTGGGGAAGAATGTCTGTTGTTTATGAGCTGCCCAGTCCATGGTGTTGGGTTAAAGCAGCCCAGAGTGACTCAGGCACATTTTACACTTTGTTGGTTTGTCTGTTTGAATAGCAGTGGATGCCTGACATCTGAATTCTTACATATCCGAAAGTGTCTTTATTTGACTGCCAATTTGATTCATACCTATCTGCACACACAATTCTAAATACCAAACTTCAGAACTGACGACCCATCATTCTGTTGCTGTGCATGAAACATGTGGCGCTACCCTGATTTACCGTATTCCGCAGCTAGTTGTTTCTTTCACTGAAGGCGTTTTCCTCTTTATCCTGGAGTTCTAAAATTTTTTTACAAGTGTGTGTCTAGATATGTTATTTTTAAAAAATTATTATTCTCGGCATTTAGTAGGATCCATCAGTACATTTTAGCTCAGTACATTTTCTACTATTGTTTCTCAATGATTTCCTTCCTTTTATTCATCCTGTTTGTTCCTATTGGAACTCCAGTTAGGTGGCTTTTGGACTTCCTGAATATATCTTCCATGTCTCTTACATACTATTTTAAAATATGCAATGTAGAATACTAGTTAAGAGTAAGGTCTCTGGGGTCTGATTTCCTGGATTTGACTTTCAGCTCTGTTACCTCATTAGCTGTGTGACTTCGGGTATGTTTCCTAACCTCTCTGTGTATATAATAGTAGTTCTCGGCAGAGAGTTGTTATAACAATTAAATAAGCTATTATAACTAAAGCACTCAGGAAAGTATGGCCCATATGAAGTGCTATTTTCCCTACCTCATTGACTGTTTATATTTTCTAAAGAGTTCATTGAATTCCCTCCCCTGGCACCACCTTTCTAGTAGTCCGACTCATCGTTCAGACCACTCATTGATTTTTCTCATCCAGGCAGCTGTACTTCTAATGGCCATGAAGACTTTCCCTTTTTCCGATTGCTCCATTTTCAGAGCAGCTTGTTTTCATTTGGGCTGCAAAATCGTCTTAACTCTAATATTATTTTTTAAAGTGTAAGTTCTTGTTTGTTCACACGTTACCTCCTTTTCTCGAGGGTTAGTATTGCTTTTGTTCATCTTGGTCTTTCTCAGGGTGCTGTTTTCCTCACATGCCTCTTCACCCTCGATCTCCTTCTTAGGTGTATGAATATCGGTAAGTGCACAACCTGAACTTGACTTTGCTTTGGAGCTGTGTTCAGGCTGGCTCTGTATCAGAGTCCAAACAGGAAAACAGAAACCACACATTACTACAGGTCAAATTTAATACAGAGATTCTTTACAATGTTATTAGAAATTCTGGAGGAACAAAAGAAAGTAAGGTCAAGTTACCCAAAGATTAATAACTACAGGAAACTGTTACCAGTGCTGAAGAGGGAGAACTTGACCCAGACGCCAGGTCAGATGTGCTGCTAAGGCTCCTGCTGTCGGTAATTTGATCTAAATGGTTGGGACTGGGGTCCACAAATGTAAATGCCTTCAGGGGCTTGGCAAGCCCTGTAACATAGGAAGCAGGTGGGCCAGTGGGCATGAAATAACAAGGGCGGTAGGAACTATGACTAGCTGGAGAATGCATGCCTGGCCCAAAGGCACTTGGATTTGATTTTTACAGAAGGTTATTCTGTCTAACAAACTGGGTTTTCAGCTAAGTTCTATGTCTGTTGGTTTTCACGTCCCTACAATATTTTAAATATTTTTTTAATCTTATTTTAAGATTTACCAAAGGCCTGATGTATCCCACAGAGAGTTCTTATTATTCATAGAGTTGAATAATATCAATTTATATCCTGCTTTATCATTTTGTATAATCATATACTATAGTATGATTTGGGTCTTACTGGTTGAGCATTTAGTTGTTTTATGTTTGGTTCTTTTGAGGGTATAGGAAAAAAATCCTGTTACTTTTAATATTTTGTAGTCTGTTTTTTGGAGTCCTGTCTGACAAACATGAGCTAAAGCATCATTATGATTTGGATGCCGTCCAGATATGAGTATCACTTTTCAGGCCATAAACGGCATGATAGGATCCTTGGCAAATGGACTAGAACTGCCTGAACCTCGGAAGGACTGACTTTATGCTGACGGAAGCAGGGGATTAAAAAAAAAAAAGGGAAAGTAAACTGTCATAAATCACTTGAATTTTTTTCAAACACTATTAAACTTATGGGGGGAAACTCATAGCAAGATCAAGCAATTACGTTTAATACTAGGAGAAAGAAACCAAGAGGGTTTTGTGCCGAATACACGCCAGGCACTGTGTATGTGTCGTTTTGTTTTTCTCAAATCAACCACATAGGGCAGGCACCGTAGCTTGTGTTACGGACGGAACCCCGAGGCTTGGAGAGTTTGCCACTCGACCAGTCAAACAGCTAATGAGTGGAAAGAACACTCAGCATCTTTCCTCTACACCTTACTATCTCTTCACCAAGTGAGATGTTGGTGAAAAGTTTCAGAAGACCTGAAGGAAGTTCTCAGGAAAGGAGCATTTTTGAGTGCTGTTAATATTACCCTAACAATGTGTTAAAAGTTTTAGACATTTTACTGGTTAACTTTGCAAGCAGAACAATACATGAGGAGAGTTATTTTAAGTTAACATCCACTGAGATAGTCATTGAGCCAAGTCAGGCTCTGAAGATGGCCTGGTGATCTTTGCGTCTCGTTCCACAAATAGAGCAGTCGTGACTTCTGTGCACAGACTGGGCATTAACCCCCCTTGCTCACACACGCACCCTGGCCTGTGGGCCCCAGCGACTTACTGTGTCTCTGAGCGCTGACAGCCGGCCACACCTCCAATCACTGCTGCGAACAGAAGGGAACTGAGAGACCAGACACCGCTCTCCACTTCCAGAACCTCACCGCAGCGTGAGGAAGTAGGTCTTCAATGGGCAGCGTCCTGTGCCCTGCAGTCACGAGAGGCCTCTGAAAGCGCAGTTCATGATCACTGCCTGGCTGAACTCCCTGTTCAGAGCAACAGGTTGCTATGTTTGTGCACACACAATGAATGGGGTACTGCCTAATACCACTAATTACCACTTGGGTTTAATCTTGAGCTTTATTCTTTCTGTGTGCTTTATGATCCTTAATTGCTTAATTAGCCAGCACCAGCTGCTGAGGAGATGAGTTAGCAGGTAAGTTAGTGTTGCTCCGCCTCTACTGGTAAGGGCTGCAAGTCCTACACTGGCCTCTGGAAACCACCCCTCGGTTTTTTCGGGCCGCACTTTGTTTTGAAATCATGTAAACCTGGAAAGCCCTTCACACTTGTTAGTTTTAACAAAAAAGGTCCTAAATGTCTTCTCAGCATCTTCTCATGCTGTGCTCTCTCCCAGTGGTCCTCACCTGGTGGGCCTGTTAAAGCTCAGACCGCAGGCCTCACCCTGAGAGCTTCTTTCCTAGGTGTAGGAGGGTCAGCCCCTATATCTGCATTTCTAACAAGTTCGATGCTCACACTACCAGCTAGGGAGGGGGTGTGGGGGGCACACTTTGAGCAACTACCTCTCTAAGCAACACCTCAGAGCTGCCCTAGAAGACAAAGGTGTGGGCAGTCCTCAACCAATGACCTAGGCTGGCAGATGCCTAGCATGGAGACGCAGGCCTTTGTGAAAAGAAACACTGATGAAAAGCCAAACTCTGTTTTTTTTTTCCTTTGAAATGCATAGAAATGAGGGAAAGCCACAATGACCCCCTAATTTAGTGGTTCTTAGTGTGGGGTTCCCCAAACAGAAGTACCAGCGTCACCTGGGAACCTCACCTGGGAACCTGCGAAGAATGCAAATTCTGATTCTCCACCCCAGACCAGCTGAATCAGAAATTCTGGAGGCGGAGCCCAGTGATCTGTGCTTCACGGACCCCGCCCACCCACCCCGCCCCCAGGCACTGAAGTGGGTGAACTGCTGCTTTGAATCTATTCTCTACAAGGCAGTCAGAGTGGCCTTTATTATTATGATTATTATTAATTAGAGATAATCAGACTTTTGTAATGGAAATCCTGGTTTTCACTTGTAGTTTACTATATTCAACTACATTCGGCTGCAAGTAATAGTCTAACTTTCAATGGTTTAATAACATAGATTTATGTTTCTTGTGCATCTGGATGTCCAGAGCTAGTCTAACAATGCTAAGGTGTCATTAATATTCAGACCCTTTTATTTTAGCTCAGTCGCCTTTGGCCCGCAGTCTTCAACATCCCGGGTGAAAGACAGTCACTGATTTCTCAAGCATGGCATTTGAGCAAGAGGAAGGCAGAAAGAAGAGCATAGCTATGGAAAAAGGAAAAAGCTTCCTTGTTAGGTTTTCTAAAAGTTATTATTGCAAAAGGAGTAAGGTAAACTGTTGCAGATTAGAATCAAATAATATAGTTACCCTGCAAAGGGTAGTGTGAAAGGCTAGAAATCAGAGGAAGGCAAGGAAAGTGAAGCTGCCTTGGGGGTCGGTGGCCAGTGCACCATGTCTGTGGGTTACAAGTGTACTCTATAGTTACTATTGCAGTGAACTGCATATTTACATTTATTCACAACAAAATGTTTCTGTTTTATAAAATACTGAGATTAAAGAATCTCTCTGAGTTTTGACAGAAAAAACCTCCGGTACACCTCGTCTGATAAATACAGTGAAGAATCTGCTGCTGAGATCGGGTTTGGCTTATTATTGTTCAGTTACTAGCACTCCCCCCCCAGCCCCCGCCCCGGACATGCCCCCACACACCCCTCCATGGGAAGAGCGTGCTTCCCGAGCTCTGTCGTGTGGCCTTGCTCTGACTTGGTGCTGGCGAAGTCTACTCTCACGGGCATTGACTTGGGACTGGCACATGTGACTTGCTTTGCCCAAAGGGGTTTGAGTGGATGGCAGGTGACTCGACACCCAAAATGAGATGAGTGGTTGGTCTTGTTCTATAGTGTCCTGCCATTCAGAGCGAACTTTTTTAAAATTGAGATGTTATTTGATAATTGTAGATTCACCTGCAGCTGCAAGAAATAACATGGGGAGATTCCTTGTATACTTTGCCCATTTCCCTTCAATGGTAAGTAACATTTTGCAAAACTACAGTACACTGTCATAACAAGGACTTTACCATTGATGTAATACGCCAATGTTTTTCGATTACAGCTCACATTCAATGTTACTTGGTATTAGTTTCAGGTGTGCCGATTAGTGGTTAGACAATCACACACTTTACAGAGTGCCCCTCTGATATTTGCACCACACGTGTTTATTACACTATTATTGACTACAGTTTCTCTGCTGTACTGATGCACCTGTTTTATTCAGATTTCCAGTTTTACCTGTGCCTGCATGTGTGTGCATATTGCACTCTGTGCAGTTTTATCACCTGTACACCACCACAGCCAGTTTCCAACACTATGAAGATCGTTTGGCTTATCCTTTTGTAACTATGCCCACCTCCTTCCTGCTCAGTCCCCAGCCGCCTCATCCCTAGCCCCCAGCAACCACTAATCTGTTCCCCGTCTCTAACACTCTGTCCTTTCAAAAATGGAATCATATAGTCTGTAACCTTTGGGGATTGGCTTTTTCACCCAGCAAAACTCCCAGGAGATAGATTCAAATCATGTGCACTAATAGTGTCTGTCTTTATGTTGCTGGGTAGTTTCTATAGTAAGTATGTACCCGAGTTGACGTGTTCCTGTTGAAGGACACCTAGATTAATTTCCATTTCCAGCTACTACAAATAAAGTGGCTGTGAACATTCAGGGCAGGTTTTGTATGAGTGTAAGTTTTCATTTCTCTGTGGGTGAATACCCAGGAATGAAATTGCTAGGCGATACGCAGGTGCACGTTTAGTTTTATAAGAAACCCAAACTTTTTCAGAGTGGCTGTGCCATTTACATTACCAGAGCAAAGAATGAATGATCCATTTTCTCAACATCTTCACAAGCATTTGGTTTTGTCACTATTTTTTGTTTCAGCCATTCTGACAGGCGTGCTGTGATGTCTCGTTAGGGTTTTAATTTACATTTTCCCGATGGCTAACGACGTCAAGCACCTTTTCATGTGCTTATTTCCTATGTCTCCTCCTGGGTGAAATGACTGCTCCTCTCTGGCCCATTTTCAAATTGCAGTGTTTTGTTGTTGCTGCTGTTTTACTGTTTAGTCTGGAGAGTTCTTTTTATATTCTTTATACTAACTCTTTTTACATATGTGGTTTGAAAACATTTTAGAGCGAAAGGTTTTGATGAGGCCCAATTTTTTTCTTTCGCGGAAAAGTTATCCACAGCGATGACCTTTAAAAAAAATACATTGTGGTAAAATAGACATAACATAGTGACCTTTTAAAATGCTTTCCTAGAGTGACCTTTTAAAACACAAATCTGATTATCTTGCTTCCCTGTCTACAACCTTTTAATAGTTACCTGTTGCCCTGGGAAAAATCCCTAATAGGACCGAAGCCCTCCACGATCTCACTGGGAGGCCTGTCTTCTCTGCACTTCAGCCAAACAGGATCCGCTTCTAGTTTTTCCGAGACACCTGGCTTCTCTCTCTTCCCTCCTCCAAAGCCCATCTTCTGTACCCCTCCCCTCTGTAATTCTTTCAAGTCTCTGCTTTCCTGCGGTCCCCCTCCGTAGTGTTTCATAGCACCAACATTTTATTCTCTTGAAGTACTGACCACCCGGAATATTTTTTCTGACTTTCCTGTTCTCTAAGCTCCTTGAAGGCAAGAACTGTGTATTCATTGCCGTCTTCGTATTGCTTGTCAAAATGCCCACCACACAGGCTGCCTGGCCCCGCAGCCCCCCTCATAGGACCACCCCAGGAGAAAAGAAAACATTTAACCAAAATTTTCAGAAATTGACATCACCTTCATCATCTCTGATCTTCTTTCCAAATGTTCTGCAATTATGACAAGACATTTATTGGTGAGTTCTTGTGTGGCATAGTCTTTCGGCAGAGTTTTATAATTAGCTTGTTGATTACTTCTCAGAATGCTTAAGGAGAAATGTTCACCCTCTCTCTGAGATTAGGGAACTGAGCCCAGAGAGATCAGAAAACCAAATCTAAAAGTCATATGGCAAATCATTAGCCTTCACTCCAAAGTGTCTCTGTCTCCTTGGCTTTGACCCTGAAGGGCAAGTGCTCACTGCACTGAGGAAGTCCACGGAACTCAGGGGACACCCAGAGGGGGTTATCTGATAGCGTTTTCTTTTTTGACCCATTGGCAAAAATCAAATGATGATTATTCTAAATGTCTGTTGAATGTACGAATTGAACAAATATATGCCTACTTTTAAAATGTGGAACGAACGTTCTTGTTTAAAGAGCCAGACTCCTTGTAAGGCCTGTTCATTATCAGCTTACTGAATAGCTTGTGGTTTGTGGAATGGAGTCCACAGACCCGAACAATCACTCCTGCAGCTTCTATAATATTTGAAGTAGAGAAAAATAGTCACCAATGGCACTGGTTCATTCTCTTTGTTTTGCAAAGCTTAATCAGGATCTCTTCTGTAATAGTTGAACGAAATTAAAGATGTCCATGGTGACCCACCCACATTGTCAGGTCAGCCGGAGCTTTCAATAGCGGTCCCTTACAAAAGAAAGAAGGGCCTCCTTAAAGGAATAGTAGACGATAAAGAAAATTCTGGAAGATGACTGACCAGCCCATCCCCCATACAGCCTGCTCTTTTGATTCCAAGGTAGCAGATTCTGAGTCTGTGTAGGTGGCTTTGGGCAGCTGTGGTTGGGACAAAGGTCATATCAGGGCCCTCCCTGGACCAAGGCTTGGTTGCCGCTGGATCTCCACGCTGGCATTCTTGCCCAAAGGGAGGAGACAGAGGGAACAGCCCAGTCTCGAAACACCACCTGGACTAGTGAGCTCGACCCACAGGGCCCCAGCTGCCCAGGGCTCAGGCCTTACCCCACAGCCGTCCATCCATCCGAACAGCACCTGCCAGTTCCCGGTTGATCTGCTCCCGGGGTTATTGCATCAGGAGCCGAAGTGTATTTACCACAGACTTACTTTCTCCTAAACTCACTCAGAAACAGACAGTTTTATCTTGCTTATGAAGGTAACATTTAGCTAATACTGAGATTTAAAAACATTTTTGTAGTCGGGTTTTACTGACCAATATGAAACCATCATTCATTTATTTAGTCAACATGTACTTACTGAGAACTTCCCCTGTGCCCCGCACGGTGGCACCGAGGATAGAGGGGCGAACAGCATGAGCAGGGCGTCTGCCTCGTGGAAGCTCACAGTCTAGCAGGGGAAGGGCCTTCTACTAAAGTCATGCAAATGCACACATGCCTCTCTTATAGCCAGCTGCCATATGCAGCGTTGATGTATTATAACATCATTTATATTTGAAACGTTTTAAAAGACACACACACACAGAGCACGCTGTATATAAAAGTCCCTTTGCAGTGGCCTGTGGTGCATGTGTTTCCTGCAAGCTCAGTGAGAGCCAGCTCTGCCAAAGCCGGAGCACGGGCCCCGCCCTGTGAAGACCCTGCACCTGCACGTCTTTCTTGGGACAGCGACGCTGTGTTGCCTACCTCCACATGCAGATCCATCCTGCCAACAACGTGAATGAGCTTGAAAGCAGGTTCACCCCCAGAGCCTCCAGAAAGGAATGCAGCCCCGAAGGCAGCCCTGCCAATGCTCTCGACTTTGGAGGTCCCAGATCAGAAAGCCAGCCACGCCTACCAGATTGCTATGAAACTGTGAGATTATCATCAGTGTTTTTTTAAGATGCTGAGTTTTGATAATTTGTTACAGCAGCAACAGATAATTAATGCAGGAGTAAGGGCATGAACAATAATCAATAAATTACTCCAAAATTTTAGCAAGAGATGTTGATGGCATGGTCCAGGCAACTGTATGGAAGTGATTGATGAGAAGTGCTCAGATCTTGTATATATTTCAAAAGTAGAGCCTACACGGTTTGCTGATGTGGTGTGTGATTGGGCGGAGTCAAGGATTTTTCCAAGGGTTTTGGTCTAAGCAATTAAAAGAATGGAGTTTGAACAACGGAGTGGGGATTGCCTGAGGGAGTTGGCGGGGTGCTGGGTGATGGGGGGCAAAGAGGGGGAAATTGGGACAACTGTAATAGCGTAATCAATACATTTAATTTTTTTAAATGATGGAGTTTCCACTGAAATAGAGAACTATGGGAGGAACAATTTGCAAAGATGAGTTTAAGAGAGACAAGTAGGAACCAAAGTATACAGAGCTTTCTAAATTATGGTAATAATTTTGAACATTATATCAAAAATAAAGAATAATTATTGAAGACTTTTAAGTAAGCAAAGGTTAGAACCAGATTTGTATCTTTAAAAAGCACCCAGGAGCCCTCAGAGTGGTGAAACTGACGCAGTAAGGTGCATACAACCAACCTAAGTAGGTAAGTAACAAATTTAGAAAGGCCAGCAAAGGCAGGGTCCCCCAAAGTGAGACCAGGGAGCCTCTCCTGGTTTGTTACAACAGAATTTCTCAAATGTAAGTATTAAGATGAGAGACTTTTTCAAAAGAAAAAATCCTCATAGACAACTAGGATTTATGAAACTTATTTTAATGACAATATTACTTAAGTATGTAATAAAACTAGGCACAAACAATGTATAATTATAGTTCTTATACTACTACTACAGAGCCCAATCAATGTACAAATTAAACACTAGGAAAATATAACTCAAATTTAGGATATTCATATATACTGTTATAGGAGATGTTCTTTTGCAAAAACTAAATTGCCAAAGCTTGATTTAGTAGTTAATAGACGCAGTCTCTTTTTATTTTTTTTTTTACCATTAAGAATATAAATGCAAATGCCTGTTCTCAATGTGTTGTAAAAAGTGACGTCCCCAACATCAGAGCTTTAGTTCTTAGTTCAACATGATCAGATATCATATTAGTCACACTTTCCCAACGGACAATCTTCAAATGGAATTT
Source organism: Micronycteris hirsuta (assembly GCA_004026765.1). Classification (NCBI taxonomy): domain Eukaryota; kingdom Metazoa; phylum Chordata; class Mammalia; order Chiroptera; family Phyllostomidae; genus Micronycteris; species Micronycteris hirsuta. The sequence goes on from PVJI01007983.1 coordinate 20,322, forward strand.
TTAATGAGGCACAATTTGATAGTTCTGTAAAGTTTACTTCCTGGCATCAAGATGATATAGCACTGCAACATTTAGAAATCTTCATTAACATGACATTTAATAGTTTTAGTGAGTGTTCTTCATTATACAGTTACCTCTTCACTCACTCCCAATGAACTATTGCAAATGGATACAAATAACCGTGGAATTCATGTGATCTGAACCATGGGATTCAATGTTCAACTTGTAACACTGTCCCTTTTGAAGCATGGCTGTATACAAAGAAGACAAGGAGGAAAAAGGTAAAACTATAAGAATTAGAAGGGAGGAAACAAAATTATTTGCAAACGATATGACTTTGTGCACAGATACTCCAAAAGAAGCTTCAGAAAATTAGTAGAAATAAGAAGAGTTTAGCAAAATTGCTGGAAATAAAAATCACATCTGCTGGCAGAGCCCTGCACCCGCCAGGAGGGGGCGCCTTTTTCTTTCTCACTCGAAGGCCTCAACAAGCTCCGGGAGGCCTCGGGTGGACAATTCGATACAGGGTGACAGATCTAGAAAATGCCCTGACCACACCAGAGGGTTGGCCTCAGGAGGCCATCACTGCACCAGCAACCTGCAGGGCGACAGAGCAAGGACAGGCTCTGCCCACGCCGCGGGCATTCCTGTCACTGCTGCCAGAGAGACGCAGCATCCTCCAGGTCCCCGGATGGAGTGTGTTGGCAACACTTGAGTTACTTTCGGCTCTCCCTTCAAAGGAGGTGGGGAAAGCAAGTCCCTGACATACTCCTCTTTAAGAATGAACAGTTTCTGAACCCCCCCCACCCCTGCACCCCCCACCCCCGACCCCCAGCCCCCAAGACTCAGAGGGTGAGGAATTCCCCGAGCACTGGAGGGGGTTGGAGGCGGGCTGCTGAGAAGACTGCCGCACACTTCCCTGTTGTTGCTGTTTCCCGTATTTGTTTCTTTATTGACCTTTCTGGCGTTCTGAAGAGCAGACGGATGAGATGCCTGAATGCAGAGGTCAGCCCATGAACAAGTGAGGATCTTAACTGAAAAATTTTTTTTTCTGATAATTGAACTGCCCTTCAGGCTACTGAGATTCATTCCTTTTGAACGGATCCTTGTGGAACACAAGGAGGTGCAGTCATTTAGGTATTAGTTTAAAACGAAAGAACTAGATGTGATTAAGTTCAATTCAATGTCTCATTTATTAAAGTTTGACTCTGCAGTGTTATTGCTGTCCACACACACACACACACACACACACAAGGATGGAGCGTGCTACATTACACATCGAGACGTAGGTGGAGCAGGACATATGTGTATATATGTGTATGTAACAGTGTACATATAACATATATAACGTATATATGTATCCGTCTCTACGCTTGTGATCATCCTTGTAACTTCACTCTGTTTTCTCACTTCATCTTGGGTTTTGCCTCCTTCCTCTCTCTCCCCAGCACTATTGGTTCGACCCGATACCAAAGCATCAAGTTTCTGAACCATCAGCCACACGGTTTTGATCCTAGTTCAATGACTTCAATTGGATAAATATTTGTCTACCATGTGCCACGTATACAGATGTCGTTCGGAATCAGCAACATCTCTTTCTCTCATTATCTCCCTCCCCACAGCTCACAACAGAGCAAGCCGCCCAGACAGATCCCTATAAAAACAAATGAGATGAACAGAGGGAATACAGAAAAGAGACACAAAACAAATGAATCCGTTATCCATAAAATGTCAGTATCTCACTAAAATACTTCTCTTTGTCACAACTTTTCTGTTTTTATTCTTTAATGTCTGAAAACACCTGATTTTGGTACAATCATTGAAAAGCAAACTAAATAGACTTAGAAAGTCACTATAGGAAGATAAAAACCTGTGATGGGTACATTAAAGTAAGCTATTTTATAGTATTTCCTACAAGAGAAAAATGTTCGTGATGTCTGTCTTATTTCCAGCATTCAGTAAATATGTTCTTACACATTAGTAATGATACTATGAAATGGACATTTAAGATTAAGACAAAATGTTCAGTGGCACCTGTACAGGAATTTAATTAGATATAATTGTTAAATATGCTGCATCCAGTGGGAGTCCATTGATTGGCGATACTTTTGAAACCCAGGTCAGGCCGCAGTTCCTGTGCTCCTGGAAAGCAAGCGCTCCCCCGGCAAACCCGGGGGAGAGGCCTAAGTGGCTCTTCAGAGCAGTGTGTTAGAAGTCTATTTAAGAATCTACTAAGGACACAGACAGTTGTATTGCTTTTAATCTAAACATCTATCTTGTCCTTAACAGTCCTGAAGACATGGATTAGCTATTACTACTACAATTACTGTGAACTGAAGGTCCTTCTACAGAAGGAGATTGCAGTTGGCGATGTTAAAAAGACAGCAGACACTAACAAATTCTGAAAGGAACAGGGATTGATTTTTAGAAGCAAATATGTTACACACCCGGCCAGCTTAAAATCAAGGACTGGGGCTTGAATTCAGAGAGATGCAAGCAAAGAGCTGTACAGAGCTCTGCTCTTACTTACAGGTTCCTGATCCATCCATCTCCTCTCTCCCTACAACTCCTGTTCCTAATCTTCACACTTCCTTTCAAGACCTCTGCTCAATTCCATCCCCTTTTCTCAGCAAGTGACCTTGCCTTCTACCTTCCAGTGAAAACAGGAGGTTGAACTGTCCCAGATTCCCAACTTGTGTACTGACGCAGGCAAGTATGTAACTGTTTGCTGAGTGCCTGCCCGTGACCTCTGCTCACTAGAAAGCTCGGAGAGGTCAGGGTCAGCACCTGCTCCCCAGTGTCCCAGCACCCAGCGCCTGCACCCAGCACAGGGTCTACCGGGGGCTCCAGAGGATCTGTCCCATAAATGAATAAACGCATTTCCACCTCCTCATTTATACATTTTTGTTTTAAAAACTAAAGTTTTGTTTTTAACGTAATATATTATTATGGTAAAAACCCAAAATAGTACCAAATTATATTGAAGGAAATGTTCAAGTGGCATTCCCCGGCAAGTCTCATGCGCCCCCTTCCTCACCTGCACCTCTCCAGCCCCAGAGCAGCCTTTCCCGCAGTCCCAGGTTTCCTCCTCTTGCGGTCTCTTCTAGGAGCCACTTTCCCTCCACGTGGACAAGGCGGGGGTGGGGGGCTCGCTGGGCTGGTTACTTAGCACGGCCAGGAGTTGCAACAGCTGAGGGTGAGGGCGGTAGCACAGCCGAGGAGAACGGTGGCCAGGAGCCTGAGAAGCTGCGTGAGTCATCAGACCTTAAGGGTAGGTGCAGGCGGAAGACACGGAGAGGCAAGCAGAAGGTGGAGGGAATGCAGCAGGAGGTCAGCAGTGGACATGCCACGCAAGGCCAAGGGAGAGGGTCCAGGGCCACGTGGGCACAAAGCGCCAACTTTACAGTCACTGAGTAGGAAAACATTTTCCGAAGACATGTATGCACTTCTTAAAAATCTCTGTTAACGATATTTTAAAATATTAATATCAATAATAAAAGACTTTTTAAAAAACCCTACACCTATCTAACCTCAAATGAATCTGTAATGTTTTAGTTATTCTTTAAAAAATTCCAAGGCATACAAGATATTGGCATTTGTTTAAGTCGAGGGCCAGATACATGGGTGTTGATTATATGTCTGTGTATTTTTTGTATGAATGAAACATTTCATCATGAAACAACAGCAGCAGGAATGAAATCTTCCAGGAAATAAAGCCCAAGTCCATAAAAAGTCAGGTCAGAAAATTAAATATCAGAAGGGGCTAAGGGAAAAAAAGAATCAGAGATATTGCTGAGGAGCCCCTTGGCCCCAGTGGGAGATGTTTCAGATGCAACCTAATAAGATGTACCCCGAAAGCAAGAGGTTGGCCAGTATTACTTGCCTTGGCTGCACATAAAAGTCATTAGTGCAGTTTAACGAATAGATCTTATTCTTGTGATACAGCGTAAACAGAAACTGTGTTTAAAATTTGGAAGCAGACTATGTCTGAAACCAGAGCAGTGATCTACAAGTGATCTCTCATCAGAAATGGCTTTGAAATAAGACGGTAATAAAACTACTGCCTCCTCCTCCTACAGCCTCCACCGTCCCTTCCGACCCACGAAGGGGAAGGAGTGATTTTAGCAGGCTGCTTTATCGGACCACTGACTGTAGCCCTTATATTAAGGGATATATGGCTCAGTAACGAACCCATTTTCTCAAAGTACCTAAAAGAACACAAGCTCCATTGCTCTGAGAAATTATCCGTGTATGGAGATCTGGACATAATTGGCACAAGAAAGGGGCATAGCTGTAGCTCACAATGGTGGTGTCATTTCAAAAGGGCATGGAGTGCCTCACTTCACCCGGATTTTTCTACTGTGCTGGGGGTTCCCAAGCTCACCTTGAACCATGTTTTTGGAATCGTCCTTGTCCTGTTGCTCTAGTGGAAAAGAACCAGGCTCAGGGAAATGGCTACCGATGCCCGGGTCTCACGGGGTACCGGGTGGGGTTGCTCCGTGAAGTTGTGAGGAAAGTGGTACCCTCTCATGGACTTGAAGTAGATGTTCTGTTATTCATGGGGTGATAGCTATGAAAGGTTTAATTTCTTGAAGTCTCTTTTATGGGGTGCAAGAAAATTATGCAAGCATATAGTTGTTTTTCCCTTATTTGCTGTAGTTCCATTTTATTTTCACCAAGCTTTCAACAAAGTCTGATTAACCCACGTCATTTGGCGTGGTGACTTGCAGAGGGAAAAGGATGGACCTAACGTGGGAGTGTTCGTTCACCTCTTACAGCGGGCCGAACAGCGTCCTCCTACAATTCATATCCACCTCAAACCTCAGAACGTGACTGCATCTGGAATAAGTCTTTGTAGATGTAATCTCTAGAGGAGATAACCCTGAACTCGGGAGTGCCCCCAACTCAAAGACTAGTGTCCTTTACGAAAGACAGAAAAGGGAAGACACAGAGAGGAAGAGGAAAGGCCAGGTAAAGACAGAGGTAGAGATTAGAGAGACCGGTAAGCCAAGGAACAAGGAGGATTGCCAGCAGCCACCAGGAGTTAGGACAGCGGCACTGAACAGACTCCATGCCCCCAGGAGGAACCCTGCTGACTCCTGGATGTCGAACTTCCAGCCTCCTGAACTGTGAGAACAAATATCTGTTGTTTTAAGCCACCTGTGTTGTATGAGTTTGCTATAGCAGCCCTAGCAAACGATTTCACCTCCGCGAAGGCTCTTGTGAAAGTGGCAGCGCTTCTCTGAGAGTTGCAGAAATCTGTGAGTTTGGGGCTGTCAAGACCAGTGGCCAGGAGGAGCGGAGCAGAACAGGAAACCTGGAGGACCCGGAGCCGAGGAGACAGCAGCCAACTCCTCTCCGCTTTGCAAGCATGCTTGAAGGAGGAAACCCAAAGGGAGGAGAAAAGCCTGAGGCACGGGGTCCACGAGACGGCAGGAGTGCCCCTGGTAGCCCACCCCCTCCCCTCCTGTTCTAACGCTGTCAGAATTCCACACTCCGCAGAGCTGGACGTCTCATCTGTGCCCTCATCCATCATGGTCTGCAGGTTATAAGCAATTTGAGATAAAGCAAGCTTAAATTTGAATTAATGTCATAAAATTTCTTGAGTATTGTCAGAGAATGAGCTATCAAGTAAAACAGTTTTCTTTTATACTTAAAAAACAGCTTTATCGAGATATAATTCACACACCGTACAATTCACTTACAGTGTATAATTTGACTGTTTTTAGTATACTCACGGACTTGTGCAACAATCAGTTCTTTCCAGTTTTACTGAGAAATCACTGACATGTGTCACTGTGTGAGTTTAAGGGCTGCAGCATGGTGGTTTGATTTACATATGTTGTGAAATGATTCCCAAATTAGGTTAAGCTGACATCCATCATCTCTTGGATACAATAAAAAGGAAAAGAAGAAGAGAAAGAAGAAATAAATATTCTCTTTGTGATGAGCACTCAGGATTATTGTCAACAAGTTCCCTATGTTCCACACAGCAGTGCCAGCTGCAGTCCTCACACTGCAGGTTGCATCCTTAGTGCTACGTGTCACCCTTAGCACTATGCATCACCCTCAGTACTATGTATCACCCTTAGTGCTACGTGTCACCCTTAGCACTATGCATCACCCTCAGTACTATGTATCACCCTTAGTGCTACGTGTCACCCTTAGCACTATGCATCACCCTCAGTACTATGTATCGCCCTCAGTGCTATGTATCGCCCTTAGTGCTATGTATCGCCCTTAGTGCTATGCATTGTAAAGCTGCAAGGTTGCAGCTTTTCACCAACCAGCTTCTTCCAATTCCCCCTCCCATCACCTTTCGTCTCTGGCCTGACCACTTTTTCTATAAGTTTGGGGTTTCTTTTTAGATTCCACATATAAGTGAGATCATAGAATATTTGTGTTTTTCTGTCTGGCTTATTTCACTTAGGTAATGCCTCCATCATCCATCCATCCATCCATCCATCCATTGTGGACACTTAGGTTGTTTCCATGTCTTGGCTATTACAAATAATGCTGCTATGAACATGAGGACGCAGATATCTTTTCAAGTTTCTCGTTGCCTTTGGACATTTCCCCAGAAGTGGTATTGCTGCATTATATGGTAGTTCTTATTTTTAAGTTTTGAGGATCCTCCATGCTGTGTTTCTGTAGTGGTGCACCAACGTACAATCCCACCAACAACGCACGAGGGTTCCCGTTCTCCATGTCTTCACTAGCATTTGCCTCTTGTCTTTTTGAGGATGGCCATTCTGCCATGTGTAAAATTATATCTTTGTGAGCTCTGAGGTGTAGAGAACTGTGGACATTCTTGGAGATGCAGCATGAAGGCCTGTCCCTGATCATTTCAGAGATCCAGAAACTGAGGTCTCAGGTAGTGCAAGGCTGCGGAGACCTCACGGCACCCAGTGTGAGGCCAGGGAAGAACAGCTCCTCCCATCGTCCCTCCCCTCTCTTACAGTCTCCCACTAAACCCCCATGTGCCCTGAGGCAGCGGGGGAGGGCAAGTTCTGTCCTGGAAGCAGGGCTTGGGGCCCTCATCTTTCCAAACTGAACCGGCTGAAGCCAGCTTATGACTTTCTGTCGGCCCTCTCTCAACATTAAACAGATCCCAATTATTTTATCGGAGTTAAGTCACTAATTACGGGTCTTACTTGTGAGGTGGTAATATGCAGTACCCTGTGACTTTGAGATTTTAATATCAGATTCTGTATGTGTTTGTGTTTCCCAGAACAATAAAACATAATTTGCCAGAAAACCAAAATTTAATAACTAAATATTAGCATTCTAAACACTTGTAATACACTCACCTCTTTGACTATCACGTATAGAGGTAACACATTTGCCTAACAGCAATGTTTGGCTCAAAGGCCGTGGGAATGGCAGGTGTGTCCTTGGTAGCTGTCCTAAGTCTTATAGAAAACATGATTGTTCTTTTTCTCAAGAGAGAATAGCCCAGGCATGGGTTCAGCAGTTGAGAAACTCACCCTTCAGGCTTGGTGGCTGCCAGTCCAGGAGCTGCCAGGCCCCATCTCCTTTCTCTCCTCCGCCTCCAACTCATTTCCTGCCACTAATGTGCAGCGCAGGCTCTCAGGACTGAGCCCGGAGGAGGAGGAGGCAGGAGCCGGTGTGGCCTCTGCCTGCCTCCCAGAGACCCAGGATCAGAGAGGCCCCTTCGCCCCACAATTGCCCCGGCCGATCCCGGCCCTGGTGGGTGCTGGGTATTCTGGAGACCGTCCTGTGTGTGTGTGCCCTGGGATGTCCCTCTCTGAACTTTACCGAGTGGCTCCTTGGGCATCTGTGGTGGAGTAGGTACCGGAGCAGGGGAGGAGGAGCAGGGTGGTGACAGCAGCTGATCACAGTGACTGGTGTGTGGGCATGTGTGAGGCGCCCCCTGCAGACACAGTTGGGGATGACTAGGAGCGCTCTGCAAGGAAGAGCCAGACCCCAGACCTCAAGTGACTTTGATGGGAGCTCATACGTGTGTGTGTTTGTGTGTGTGTGTGTGTGTGTGTGTGTGTGTGTAAATACCATAAATATAGTACTATGTGATGATATATTATATGATATAATATATTTTGTGAGATCATACAGTATTGTATTGCCCTCCATTGGATTTAGGCTTACATAGGAATAGAACTTTGTATCTTAGAATAAACAGGCAATAAAAATTTATGACTGAAAATATATATACATATTTTTAGGACATTAAAGTTCTGTATAATGCCTCCATATACATAAACCTGCAGAAAGAGACAGCAGATGAGTTTACCCTTTTGCCTAATCTCACATTTTAAAAATTTACTTGTCCCAATTCACGTAACACAAATTGGTGGTAAAATATTGTTTTTTTGAAAAAGCACCTCCAGAATGGGATTGATTTAACAAAAGTCTATTTCTGTGCTTCTCTTAGTTATGTACGTTCCTTTACATTCTTCTATTTCATTTCCTTTTGTTATTAAAATGGGCAAAAAGTATGCAAATTAATTTTATCGACTATATAAAACAGCACTTTTCATAAGTGAAAATAGGAATGAATGCTTTTTTGCAACTACTTAGGGTTCTATTTTCCAGTAATCTTTTGCTTGTAGGGCTGAAACATCGCGAGGAAGTGGAGCGACGAAGGATTGACCGGAGTCCGGGTGCTGGACGCCCGTCCCTCCCGGCAGCTGGGAGGCGGTGGCCGGCGTTCCCTCCGCACCGGGGCCTGGGCGTCAGTGCAGCGTCGTCAGACAGGCCCTTCCTCGCCCTGAACTGCCCTTCCCTCACAGCGGCCCCTAGGTGTCCATCTGCAGGATCAATGTCAGCCCGGCTCAGAGGAATCTTGTGTCCAGGGACTCCGTTTCCCGTCACTGGTGTACCCGGAGCCAACAGTGTGATCCTGCATTGTGTCTTCCATCTCAGTTCTTCCTTGGGGACCTTCCCTGGACTCCAGTTTCCTTGAAGAGACTGGTGTCCTGCCTTCACTCCCCAATGCCATAACCAAGGTCCTTCTGAGGCTCAGGGAACCCCATGAGCCAAGTGCTTCCTGAATGTCCTCCATCGGGGCCTCTCTTCACCCTCCCCGTGCCGCGCTCTAGCATTTTCTCAGAAGTTACCCCCTTCGTCCGGCCCTCTCGCACCTTCATGTACAGTGAGTTACCACCCGATCCTTCAGGTGCTGTGTTTGGCCTGCTGGGCCTGCTGCCCTCCCCACACGGACCTCAAATGAATCCTTGAGGAACCTGTCCATGTAAATTCCTGCTCATCCCAGAGATTCTGAGCAGCGGGCCTGGGATCAGATTAGGGAGTTTTTCATAAGGACTCTGAGGAATTCCCACTTAGGTGGCCACCCAGGGACCCTGCTTTGCAACATATTGATTTGGTTCCAGGCCCCATGCCGGTTGCCCGCACCCCCAACTGCCCCCTGCTGAAGTTCATGGACCAGGATTCTGGAGCAAGCAGAATCTATGTAATAGGTACAGACATTGAAATTCAAAGAACCCAATCTTTTTAGGGACCTAAGTCATACTCTGGCATTAAGTGATGGCTTGGGAAAGGGCGAGAGCTGGCCTTCCAAGTAGACACGTCCCAACCTGGTACAATGTCAGGCATTTCAAGAGATAGCATGGTAGTTTCCAAACTTGCTCACAGATTAAAACAACCTTGAGTATGTTGTTAAAATAGAGATTCAAAGTCACAGCCCAACATTACTGAATCAACTTCTCCAGAATGGAGTCTGGGAATTTCTACTTCACTCTGCACTCCAGACGAATCTGGTACAAACTGGTGTGTGGTCCTGTCACCGAGGAGGGACTCTACGGGACATCACTCGCATTTCTTCCTGGCACCCAAAACTCCACAGTGAGAGATGCATCGCTTTGGCCTAAGGGTTATTTTATTATTCTGCTAATGTTAAACATCTCTAGGAAAAAGGACTCCTTCAAACGTTAAAGACCAGGAATAATGAACATTAAACACTACCGAGTGCCTTTGAGGAGAGTATTGAGATATGTTTCAACAATGTCCCAGCTGGAACCACGAGGCTGCTTAGTTCTACGTATTTTCCTTTTTTCCAAAGGTTTTATTTATTTATTTTTAGAGAGAGGGAAAAGGGGAGAGAAAGAGGGAGAGAAGCATCAACTGGTTGCCTCTTGCACACCCCCAACCGGCGACCTGGCCTGCAACCCAGGCATGTGCTCTGACTGGGAATTGAACCAGCGATCTCTTGGTGCACAGGTTGGTGCTCAAGACACTGAGCCACACCAGCCAGGGCCATATTTTCACACTTCATGCTTCTTGACACTGTCTTCTACCCCATCCCAACATTTACTCTCATTTAGAATAATTATTATTCACATATATACCCCCCACCAGTAAACTCCAAATGCTTAAGAACAGAGAATGCTTGGGTTATCTCTGTATTGTAGACATTATCCAGCATGTGAATGTTCAATAAATTGTTGCTTGATGAACACGAGATAGTACCTTAAGTCCTTACACCTTAATGGCAGTGAGTTTATCCGGCCTTTTCTTCTGAGTAGGTGTTGACGTGGAGAAGGGTGAGAATACGAGGACACGGGGACGTTGCCCCCCACACACATACACACAACTTCCCAGGGGGCAGGAGAAAGCTGAAGACACTCTCGACACATCCAGTGGCTGTGCTTTGTCCTGAGGTCAGTTCTAGAAAGGGTGCCTCTCCTGCATCCGCTCACCTCTTGCCTAGGCCGCCATCACAGAGCTCTTTTCAGGGCTTGTCTGCGAGCAAGAAGAGGGAGGACCTCTGCGGCTTTGGGGTTATGTTGTACCTAAAGATGTGTTCACCGTAAATATTCAGTCTGCTGATATCTAAATAAGAACAAGCCTCTGATAAAATGTAAGAAAAAAAGACATTAAGTTTGATAGGGTGTCCAGAGGTTGGAACACTACAGCAGGGAGCAAAGCAGGAAGTTTGCCTTCCTGTATGGACAGAATGCTCTTTCTGGTCCTGCACAAAGAAGAAAGAAAGAGGAATAGGGCAATAAACATACAGGCAGGGGCCAGAGGACAGTCAAAGGAGAAGTAGGCCATGTGCCAAAGTCACATTCCATCCGACTCACTCTCCGTCTAACGCCAACTTAAAAGGCAGCCTATGACGTGGGGTGACTTTAAAGTGAGAGCGAGCCCAATGCTGGATTTATGAACAGGAGGCTCAGTGGGACAAGGATACTTGGAAACCAGAAGTGGTGATCATCTTAACAAACCTGTGCGCTACCTCAGAACTTTGAATCAGGATGACCAAGTTTATCTGATGGGATTCTCCCTATATGCTGTAAGTTAAACTGCTGGCATGAAAACTGCTTACATTAAAAAAAAAAAAAAAAATCCAGGACCTGGGATGGAGGTGTGACTTTGTCCTGCACACATTAAATATTGCCGAGTATTGCAGCAAGTCTTTCCTAACATACCACATGCTGCAATATGTCAACATAAGTTTAAGAAGAAATGAGGGGACTGACTGTAAATCCCAGTTTCAAATCAACTTCCCCACTTTTTTGTTTGTTTGTTTGTTTAAGGTTTAAAGGAACCTCCCTGGGTTTCATGTACCAGACCCTCCTCAAACTGATGGTGCTCCTGTCCCCACATGTGAGACTTATTCTTCCCTGACTCGCTCAGACACGGTCTCCAGTCTACAATCTGGCTTATTATAGGAACCGGCCCCTGCCCCCTGAACTCTTTGTGGCAAGGTGAACCAGCAGATTCCTCCCTCCCCAGCAGAACATCCCATATCAAAAAAAAATTCCATCAGACCAGATCATTCCTTCGAGACAGCAAAGGGAGCAAACCTGACAACTTTTTAAAACATTTTCCCCTTTCCCTCCCCACCCCGTCTTTTCTCTTTCTACCCTCTCTGTTTACTTTTTCTCCCTCTGTTGTCTCCGCCCCCCCCCTTCCAGGGCACACCTCCCAGAAAGGGTGAGGGGACAGTAGGTGAAGACTGGGTTGGAGACGCCGCACTCCAGCCAGTGGCCCTGAGATCAGCTCACTGACCTCGGCCCTGCAGGACTCCAGGAACTCGAAGTACAAGCCGAGCCCGGGTCCAGGGTGAAGTCCAGGTCCTGGTCCATCACTGATGATGAGCTGAAACTGCCCAGGGACATGCTGTCAAAGTCTGAGCTGAGGTTCACGTCAAGCACGTCATCCTTGAATTCGTGATGGAGGCTGAGGAGCCCACAGAAGAGAAGACAGAGGAGGGCACGTGGAAGGGGTAGTATGGATGACCTTCAGTGCGATGTGACTGGCCTAAGGCAGGGCAGGAAAGGTCAGAAGCACTGTACTGGGGTTGGGATGGGATCCTCGGTTATTCCCACAGGCTCTGACAAAAGGGGGAGTAACTTGTTACCTCTAGAAAAGGAGAGCCCATGTCTGCATGCCTATGGACTGACAGGGGACCTCGGAAGGCAGACCCACCAACCCATGGGTCTCACTGATGGGGAGACAGAACTAGAATCAAGTTCTGGTGCTCATCCCACCTGGAGAGAATGAGTACAGAGCACAGAGCAGGGAAGAGGTTTTGCTACCTAAGCAATCGCTCCACCTGAGATGCGTCCACCCCTCCTACCATCTCAGGAGCAACAGCCATGTCCTGACTCAACTGCAGGCCGGCCTTTCCATAGGCCTACAAATATGTTGAAGTCACTACTGTCTTGAGAAATAAAACTTTCCTCTCACTCAACTTGAGAGCTTGTTTGGAGATTCTAGCAGGGGAGCACAGCTATTTATATACCTTTGACCAAAGACGGGTCTTCTCCTCTAGTAGGAAAGTCATCCTCTTCGACCGAGCACGCAGCTTCAGGAGGGACGCATGTGGATTGGCAAGGGAGGGAGGGGACCCTGCCCAGCCAGCCAGATCTGCTGAATCAACCCTGGCAGTCACTGGGGTGATAGATGCCACAGCCAGATCACCCTCGCATCCTCTTCTCCCTCATCTTCAAGAGTCATTTCCCAGGGAGGTTGTTGCCCAGGCCCAGCGCACCCTTCCTTCCCTGCAGTCTTTGTCATTCCATGTTTAGTAGCATCACTCTTTGATTAAAATATTTCCTTCTACCAAATCATAAACTCCACAAGGATAGGGATTGTGTCTAGTTTTGCTCACGATTCTGTCCCTAGCACCTAGCCCTTGGGAGGTGGTCCCCCCATGTCTGTTAAACCAGGGAATGCACAAATGTGGACAGAACTGGGCTTTCTAGGGGAGGAGCGGAGTCACCAGACTTGAACTGGGGGCAGCCTGTGGGCATTCAGAGCGTGGAGGGGAGAGATGTCTCACATGAAGCGGCGTCCAGAGGTGTCAGAGCCTTGCTTTGTGCGGTTAAATTAGAATTTCAGCTTGGAATCTTCCACCTTGGACACCCTTCTGAGACGTGCCTCACTTGGCGGGTCTATATAGTCTTGTGTTTGTGGGTTTTTGAAGGCTGCCCAAGCAGGATGGCATGAAAGAGAAGGGCCTGGATGCCCTCCTTGCTGAGAGCCTCATCAAAGAAGAGGCTGGAGGAGTCCTGGCCTTCCAGGTGGAACGGAAGGTGGCATTCCCCTAGGTCAGCGGCAGTTGCACGGAGCGGCACGGAAGACCCCAGGAAGACTGGACTTCTCCAATGCCCCACCTAGGCGAGGAGGGCGCTCCTCTGGACTGAGGTAAGATTAGGCGGCTGGTAAAACCAGTATCTTCTTCACAGTAGTATTTCAATGTGAAATGTTTTGTTTGATTAAATTCCATCCTTATCTTTAAGAGAAATTTTACTTAGTTTTTCAACTTCTTGAAAAACAGAGAAACATCAGAGAATGAATGAAGAGAAAACGGATTTACCCATTCATTCATTCATTCATAAAATATAGTTTGAAAAAGCATCTACAGAACTGACAGTCTCAAGAGGAACCATGCAAATGAGCTATTACACGGCGAGAAGGAATGAAATGCCCTATGGCCCTGCGGCCGGCAGACGCTGGGGGAGATGGAGCAGCAAGCACCGGTGCTGCCTCCCACCCTGGCCGCCTCCCGCCCTGGAGGCTAAAAGGTGAACATCGTCATGGAACGTGGCCAGTTTGTCTTATTGTATATTCAGTCTTGAGAAAATTCGGGAATAGATTAATAATAGTTTCCGGTACTCCACCTTTTCAGAATACAAATAATGGGACAATGGGGTTTGGGTGTGATAACAAGGGAATAAAAGAAGTAAAAACTCAGAGGCTGTGCAGTTGTAAGTGGTCAAACTCGCACAGGAGGCAGGACCCGATTGTCTTCCTTCTTGTACTAAGAGTGAGGAAGTGGGTCCAGGGGAGTAGAACAAAATTTGGGGGGTAATTGCAAGACTTTATCACTAGCAAGTAATGTGTTTTTAATCAGCAAATTTCACTTGGAAAAGGACATATGGTTTAAGTGCCTTAAGTTATTCATTTAACTTTTTAACAGCTCCATAAATAGTTGATATCCCCAAATTACAGATGAGGAGACTGAGGCATAGAGAGGTGATAATTTGCCTAATTATTGTATTACGAATGACCAGTTATGAGCTAGTAGCACTCAGAAGTAGAATTCAAACCCAGGGAGACTGGCTCCAGAAATCAGAAACCAAGTGTTTAACTTCACACATTACTGGACTATATATGTGAATATATATATTTAATGTGATCATTCTCATCAAACTTGTCTAGTTTGGGTGAGGCCCCCACATTTTTTTATTTTTCCAGATAAAGAAAATATAAAGCTGATATTGACAAGAATGAGTTTCTTGCTCTCAGAGGAATGTCACAAAGGGCACATTTGCCTTTAGAGCAATCGGATATTTTCTGAGAGCGGCCACACTATGGCGTTGTCTGGCAATAGCACATCAGTGTGTCTCTGCTCCAACACCAGTTGTGCAAAGCTTGTCGGAGGCCGCAGCCTGGCCGACTCAGCCGCGGAGTGTCCCCCCAGGCACCAAAATGACAACTAGCCACCTACACATGGTGCCTCTTAACCTTAGAGAAAAAACAATAGAGAGAAGGTACAAAACATCATTAGAGATAAATCACGGGTAACTTTATTTAAGAAATATCTTAGGCAGAGAGAATTTGTTGCAATATGCAAATCATAGGGATGTTCTTTCATTCATTTACTCACTCATTCCAAAAACGTCAGCAGAGTCCCTAGGTGCCAAATGCTATGGCAAATGCCAGGAATGCAGATGATAACTCAGAGAACTGGCTGCCGGGGGGATGGCAGTCAAATGGGGGCCAACATAGTGACATTTGATGTGCTTCTGGAGCCCAAATGAGGGCAAGTCTAACAATGGGACAGAATGGAGAGAGCTTTGCAATCACAGACACCTCAGTCCTGATTCTGATTCTGCCTCTTGCAAGTCGCTTAACTCATCACTCTTTGTTTTCTCATCTGTCAGGTGAGGATAAAAATGCCCACCTCACGGGGTAGTTGTAAGTACTAAATTCCATGCCCAATACCTGTTAGTTCTCTTTTTCACCCTTCTTCAAATTTCTCCACCATTCCATGTCCCCAGCCTATCAAGAAAAAGAAAAAAAAAAAGCTGGAGGAGCTGGGGAAGGTTTCATTCACTTAAGTGGTGACATGCGAGCTGTGGCTTGAAAGATGAGTGTAAGGTGAAGCTGACAGGCAAGGGCTTCCAGGAATTGGGGACAGCGTGTTCACTCAGGCATGGAAGACCGTGGTGTTGGGGAGCTGGGGATGGCGAGTGGTTTAAACTAAGGGGTGTCTGAGGGCTGCAGTTGACTGGTGCTGCGAGCATCAAGATGGAAAGCAAAGGTGGGTGTGGCTGGTCAGCTGTCTGCATGCAGTGCCCTTTCCGGACCAGAAGAACAAAAGCTGGCCTCCCTGCCCTGGCTACTGTGGCTCAGTCGGTTGGAGCGTCATCTGGTAAACAAAGGGTTGTGGGTTCAATTTCCGGTTGGGGCACATACCTAGGTTGTGGGTTGGGTCTCTTGTCCGGATGCGTAAGATCCCTGGTGCAGGCGTGCACGGGAGGCAACCAGGCCATGCTTCTCTCTTGCGTGAATGTTTCTGTCCCTCCCTTCCTCTGTCCCTTCTTCTCTGTCTAAAAGGCAATGAAAAAATGTCCTCAGGTGAGGATTAAAAAAAAGGAGAAAACCGTCCTCCCGGAGGCTGTGCGTTGCTTAGCGTTGCAGAGGAGCGGCACGCTCCTCTCCGAACCGTAACTACGTGCAGCGTGGGCTCTGCTCTCCCTCTTCGCCTCCTGGAAGGGGCCTCGGTCTGAGCCCTGACATCTCAATCTTGGACACTGCAGTTGGATCTTCTAAGATCGTAAATCTAGTTTGACATTTCTGTTTTGAGATCCGGTATCTAGTTATTACATCATGTGTGAAACAGATGGTGAGTGGTCTATCCAAGTATCTTTTTCCTAGTGCCAGCAAGAAATGGTAGTCCATTTAGAGCACATACGCTAAAAAAACTCAATCATAATTATGTCATGCTATTGCTCAGTTCCTCACATAAATCAAATTCAACTTCATAGAAAAGAAAATCATTATGCTGGCATTAGAAGTTTATAGAGACTTACATAATTATGATAAATAATTGCTTTTATAGTAGTTCTCTTAAAAATCATAATTTGATAGCTAAGCATGTTATTTAAGGTTGGCTATATTGTAGGCAAATAAAAGTCATCAGGCTCAGTAAAGAAAATGCTCAGAAGAAGAAAGAGACAAGGTATAGAAGGGGAGACACTGACCTCGGCGTCAGGAACCAGGCTCCTGCTCCAGTCTGCCATGTATTGGCTCTTTCTCTTTGGAGAAGTCACTTCACTTACCTGAATCTCATTTTCTTCTCCCACTGAATAAAGAAGATAATAATACCTACATGGCTGACTGATTTTAGTATCAAGTAAAACAGTATTATGTTAAGAGTATCAAGCATAGTATATGTTAAGATACTTCATAACCTAATGCCATTTTACTAATTATGATAATTAATTGGAAAAATAACCCATGTTAAAAGTCTGCTATCAAAGAAAAAGTATCAAGCAAATGCCTACAAATATCACTGCTGTCAAGCTTTGCAATGATAATCTACAAACCAAGGGACTTCACACGCACGGCGCTGGAGCAATGACTGTGCTCTATTTCCTTGCTAAGGTGTGTGTTTACACTAAAGTTATTGATGGCTCCAGATCATTAGACCTGAGAGATAGTCCTTGAAAAAGGGCTCAGGATCATAGGGAAACACTGCACACTCTACCTCAACTTAGACCGACCGAAACCTCTGAGGAAGCCACAGGAGCTTATACTACAGTGTTTTCCAAGCTTCTTGGAGAACAGAACTCTGTTTTCAAGTATTAGCTTCAGTTCAAAGGAATGTATTTTTGGAGTGTTTTTAATATAGACTCTTCTTAAAACAAAAGCACCCACAGCAAAACGAATAATACCAATTCTAGGACCAGAATGTTAATATAATTTTAGAGTAGAGAGCCTCAGTCAATTCAGCTTTGCCAAAGGGTAACACGTTCTAACTGCTCTGTAAGCCTTTTTTCTCAGTTGTAAACATTTACATCCCTCCATCATTATATGAATTTATAGTACTCTCTGAAAATAAGACAGGAAAAGGACGTATTAAGAAACTGAGTCACTTAGAATGTCAAGTGACTTGGCCAAGGTCGCACAGCTGGTGAGTGGTGGCTCTGAGAGTCAAACTGAAGCTATTTGCTCAGAGCCAGAGAACGAGCGGATGACAAATCAAGTGTGTTTCGTACGTGGTCCTGCAGGAGTAATCGCGTTGCTGGTCAGGGCTGCTTCGCCTTCTTTCAAACGCCAGGTTAGAACAAGCCCTCGAGGATTGTTGGGTAGATTCAGCGTGGTCATTAATAGCTCAAGTTTTTTATCGTAGTGCAGAAGATAGCAGATTCTCAGTTTTCTCATATCACCTAGACACTGCTTTGAGCTCTTCTGACACTCTAATGATGTAGCTTCAAAAGATGAATTTGAACTTTGCTCAGCACTCCATTGCTTTATGGATGAATGCAATTCACTTCACCTCACCCCAGAACCTGTTAATAATTAATAAGAGCATATATAGACGAGTAACCCATAGTCCTCTGACAAATTAAGCAATAAACCCCTGTTTTTGATCTTTTTTGTACCAGCTAAGATAGAGAGACCAAGAACTGATTAAATAAGCAGTGCTTTCAAAACGCTGAGCAGTTGCGTAGTGAACTGGTATCTGTCTTAGAATCACATCGATTCTATCTTCATTTGTGTTTTCTCTGGAGAGCTTTTAGAAATCTTGGTTTTACTTTCACTGAATCTCAGATTAGACAGAGAGAAATACATATCTGTCTTGATCTCCCACTAACCTTCTCCCGAGCCTACCAATTTTAACATTTTAGGAGCTTTATAAAAGGTGCTTATATTTATTAAATAAGAATCAAATGGAGAAGTGTGATAGTGTAAAGATAATCTAGTTTCAATAAGTTTAAAGACTTTCAAAATTGTTCCAATATATTCTAATTTTACAAAATGGAAACATTAGGACAAACTAAAGAGTAAAGAAGTATTCCATGTTTGCTCAGATGGGGAATAACCAGCTTTCATCAAACAAATATTTCTTATATAGTCCTTTTAATAATTACCTGTTTTTAGGTTCCACAATGGTTACTCCAGTGAAAATATTTATTGCATCATCCTTCTATTAAATTTGCATTGTTGGATGGTTTTAACCAACTTGTGTTCGTATACTGGTCATTTTTTTTCTTTTTTTTTTGTTGTTGTTGTTGTTGCTTGAGGAGAGAGAGAGAAGGAAAGAGATATTGATTTATTGTTCCACCTATTTGTGCATTCATTGGTTGATTATTGTATGTGCCCTGACTAGGGATTGAACCTACAACCTTGAGTATTGGATGACGCTCTAACCAACTGAGCTATCCAGCCAGGGCTCACTAGTCATGTTTTTAATGTTCCTTACTATTATGCAGTATCTGGATGGATTTTTGTTGTTATTACCCTGTTTCTTAAAATGCTGAGGTGCTGCTGGAATTTTAGTTAATGGGAATTGTAAAATGAGAGAGTTCTAGATATTCATTTTATGAACAAACAATGAGACTCTTCCGAATAAAGTTAAATTGGACATGCGATAATCCAGAAAGTAATTTGTGTCGTCTGGTGAGTTCGCTAAGCTGTAGGGTTAAGCCTCCAAAGGAGAATATTTTTCCCCTAAAGAATGACACATGAGTCCTAAATAAAGTGGGGATTGTGAACATATTTGTTCTATGTGGGCTTTCTTTGAACAAGAATTTTGCTTTACATCAGAAAATGGTTTTAACATAAACAATTTTTTCTTAAAATGGTAGGTAGTGCCTTTAATAAACAGAATTTAAATTGAGATGTCATTTATTATATCTTAATTTCTTTTTCATATACATTGAGGATTATGCTTACGCTGGACTCCCAGGGGGAAAAGAAATTACCCCTAGGAAAGCCTCCTGACCACGGCTAAGTGCTGGGCAGATAAAGCTCCAGTGCCCTCTTGCACAAGGTGACTTTAACTATGAATGACAGGTTTTTCATTTGGACCCCTTCCCCATTTGTTTATTTATTTTTTTTCTTTATGTTAAGTTCAGGTGTAACACCCCCAACCCAGAGGAATTTCGGTCACCTACCAGAAAGACTCTTGTACAGACTTCAAAATGAAGACCAACATGGATTTCCACATAAAGGACAAATCCAATAACTGCAACCTTGACTAATGAAGACACTTCATCGTCCAAACAAACACACAAACAAAAACCCCAGTCCACAAAGGTCCGTGTTTTGGGGAACCCAGGACAGGGAGCAGGGGGATTCAGCGCTCAGGCTCTGCTCTCGGGACAACTGACAGCTCAGCCCCACCTGGGAGGATGCTTCGGGTCGTATCTCAGGTTGCCGCCTGACGATTGGTGGCTGGGCTGGAAGGGAGGGTCCACAGGAAACGCGACACTGGGGATGCTGCCCCCTATCACATGATGGAAATTTCCACTCCTAGGCGAAAAGAAAAGGAAGAAGGTTCTCTCAATCCACCCTTTTCCGATACTTCCCCTGGATCCCAATCCGGAGAGGGTAGGAAAAAAGGCAGGTGAGTGAAAGTTTTTATATTTTCCGTTAGAGACTTGTCAATATGCAAACTCGTGGCTGGATGCCCGCTGGGTTGTGCGTGGGGGGGGGGGGGGTGTGCGCGCGCGCGCGGAAACGCGCACACGTGTGCAGCCCAGCCGTCTGGGGCTCAGGTTAGGCACTGCGGCTCTTCACGACTTGTTGATAATCCCAAATTCTTCGTGCTGTTTTCTAAAAGACCAGCTCTGGGTGGGTTAGTGCAGCCTAGTGACCGGACTGAATAGAGATTAAGTAACACGGAGGTCCAGGGCTCGAGGGACTCCCTTTGCGAGGAGCGGTGGCCGTGCCGCGGCAGCGTGTCCCCGGGGGCGGGAAGGGGGTGGCTGAACGTGGGGTCGCCCCGGCCTCGGGATTCCCTTCGCGCGGGGATTCTGAGTTGGGTGGACCGTGGCTGTGCAGCCTGCCTATCGGGCGCTGGCTCCGCATCAGCTCAGGATGGAGCTGGCAAGGTGTCACCCGAGCCGCAGGACCGGTGCCCAAGTCCTCAGCGCGGGGCACCCGGTGCAGGGCTTTAAATAGACCCGTTGTCCCTGAGAGCTGGGCCACCCGAGAGGCCAGCGGGGTTCCCCAGGTGGGGGTCTCCGACCCCAGGAGTCCCGGGGGAATCTCCTTAAAGGGAGGAGGAAGGGATGTGGGTCGAGGGTCCTTGGCTGTGGTCGCGGGTGGGAGCTGCGGGGGTGCGGTAGACTGAGCCTGCGCGCGCTGCGGGGCTGGAAGCGGGGTTGGGTAGTGGTCGCGCTGGAAAGACGGCTGGGGCGCGGAAGTGCCGAGCGAGCGAGGAAAGTGATGAAGTCTGCAGAACAGAGAGAGGACGTCGGGGAAGAGTGGGGAAGTCCAAGGAGGAGGGAGTAGGCAAGAACGATAAGAGTCCAGATCCTAAGGGAGTGGGGTGAGGTGGGAGGGAACATGGAGAAAAAAGAATGAATTAAGCAAAGAGAGAAAGGAGCCCGGACTGAGGGAGCGCCTGGGAGGGTGAATTGGGCGCTTCTCCGAGTCCGGAGACGAGAGAGGTGAGGACAGGGACCAGCCAGCTGCTCACGGGACGGAGGGCGGGAGGGGCTGGCTCTTCGCTGTCGGAGGGGAGGTTCAGGTGGGCTGCGTGGGCGCCGTGTGGGGATGGATGGAGGCGTTGCGTGGGGTGCGGGGGCGAGTCCCCCTACTCTCTGTGCGCGCCGGGACCAGCCCAGGGGGTGCACAGCGAGTTGCTGCTTTGGTTACAGGAAAGGGGACGAGCTACACCGGGGAAGCCCCGGCCAGGGAAGCCTGGTCCTGCTGTGCCAGGGCGTGTGCGGGGAAGGAAGGGCGCAGTGGTTGGCGGCCTTGAGATTCTCGGCGAGGACCGCAGACCCCAGCCGCAGTCCTCCGCGGAGGCTTTAGAAGCCAGAGGCTGGTTTCACCGGAAGGGTGAAAGGTTGGCTGTTGATGTTTGTTTCTGGGTGCAAAAGGTGCATCTCTGTCCTGGACCCCGAGAACAGAGGTGAGGCGGCAGCTGCTGCCGTGGGGCTGCAAGCCGAGCAGGCCCGGGCGCTGCCCAGGTCTGCGTTCTTCGCTATCCACGTGGAAGCAGCGCAGCTTCCCACCTTAACCAAGGGAAGGGGAGCGCGGCCAGGCCCTCGCCATAGAAGGCCTGTTTCCCAGTTTCCTGGTTTCTTAATTCATCTTTGGTTGCTTTCCTGCAGCACAGTCATGACGACTGAAATGGCTTATGTTGTCAAGGGAGCATCCTACACCTAGATCACGATTTCCAAGGCCTGGTGGCCAGGGCTGTAGCTTGGGCTCGTTTGAGGTTTAGTTATAGCGCTTTGCAGACCTTCACTTTGGCGGGGAGGGCGTTGGCGGGGGGAAATAAGCACATGGGGGTTTCCCCCACTGCAAACAAGTGTCTGAGAGAGTCAGAGAGATTGATAGACTGTCTCACACGGAACGTGAGTGTGTGTGAGAGTGATGTCACCTCTCGAATTCAAACAAATGAAGCCACGAGAAAAATCTTAGTTCTTGGTAGAGGTTTGTAAGGACAGAGACACTGAAGAAAACATCTGATCTTCCCAAATTACTGAATACCATGTGTTCAGACACGGGAAGCTCTTATTAAGTTGATTTTATCACAAGCATCAAAAAGCAGGAAGGCTGGCATCAGGGGATAAATAACTTTCCGGCTGCAGGGATGGGAAGCAGGCTGAGTGTGCAGTGCTCAGGGCTCCGGGGAGGCTGGTCTCTGCTGGGCTGATGGTCACAGTGATGTGTGTATTCTTTTATATGACCAGGTGCTTCTTTTACGTTAACATTTACTCGCATAAACTTATGAGGTGCCTTCTGTTATTGTATCTATTTTAAAGATCAGGAAAGGGAGATACACAGTGTGGGGAGCATAGAACATCTTTGGAAGTTCTATTTGAACATTAATTTTCATAAATATAAAGGAACAGTTCTCTTTGACTTTGAATTGGACTTTATCATGGACAGAACTAGACAGGTGACTTTTTAGGGACCCAAAGTTGACCTTTTGGTCTATTGCAGGCTAACCCCATCTTAAGAAAGTCAACGGCATAATCATGCAGCTCAAGACTAAATGTTTGCAGCTCCAGGATTGTTTTTTTTTTTTTTTTTTTTAACAGGCGATACCTGAGAAATGCCTAGGCCACCTGTGGTTACCTGTCAGCACAGCCAATGCTTGCACGCAAGCATAAGCATCACAGCTGTGGCCTCTGTTCTACATGTTTTCCTTTTTTTGTGTTATTGCCTTTGTTCATTTTCATCAGTGTTTTTCAGGCATCTATTCCTTTTTCCCCTAACCTTCATACTGACTTACTGATATTTTCTAACTATTTTTAAAAACCTAAACTCCGCTTAGTTTACTTTTTATATATCCAGGGCAATGATTTCTATAAAATCAAAGATTTAATAAGGTTTAATGAAGGTTAATATATTTAAAATATAATTATATTTAATAAGGGTTAATAGATTTTAATATATAGCAAAGTAATACTTTTTAAAAACGTGCTTCCATGTATCACCCCAAATCACCTGCATGCCACTACTGCCTTGTCGACATCTGGTAGGAAGGCGGGGATGGGCCTGGGGGACGGCAGACGAAAGGAAGGGAGGGTTCTCTCAGCCAGCCTTGGAGCTGAGCCCTTTGCACACGCGGATCACATTCAGTCCTCACACAGTCTTCCATGCTGTAGGTGTGCGTTATGTCCATTTCATGGAGGAGGGTGTCGAAGCTCAGAGAAATCAAGGAAAGAGCCAGGGTCCCATAGCTAGTAACTGACGGTGCTGGCACCAGAACTATGTCTCTTCTACGTCTGCCTCCAGGAAAGGCAGCAGTAAGAGCAAGACTACCAGGAGAAGAGACACTCGGGGAGAGAAGAGGCTTAGAAGGGTGTCACATAACAGAGTAGGATGTGAGAGATGGGAGAACGGAAAAATCGAATCACTGTCACAGGACTGCAAATCTTCCTCAGGTCTTCCTACCACTATTTTTGTAAATGACCTAATTCCATGTATGCATTCCACAAATAAGCATTGAGTATCACTGTCTTTCGGAAACTTGTATGAGGGAGTTTCCTTTATCCCTGTCTCCCGAACATCTACCCGAGTCCTGGGCAAATACTAGGTGCACAGGAAGTGTTTGTTAGCTAAATGAATCAGTCTGGAAGGGGGGAGAACAAGTAAACAGTTACACTAACAGCATGTTGAGGGCCAGGGAAAAGTCAGATGTGAGTGCATTGCCACTGAACTTGGCTTACAAAAGGGGTCAGAGAACATTTCAAGACTAGGTGATGTCTGAGCTAGGTTTTGAAGCAGAAATAAAAGCTAGCCAGGCAAGGGAAGTAGGAGAGGCTTCTCAGCAGGGAGAGCAGTGTGCACAGAGAAAGGAGAAGAGGGGAGCCCCTCTGGGAACACAGTAGCTCAGTACCGAAAAGTGCAGGATGCAAGGGAGGCAGCTGGGAGAAAGGTACCATCTAGGAGGTCTTTGCGCACTGTCTCTGCGAGTGGCTGCGCCTCCCAGGCCCTGCCCCCCGTGAAGTTCTGAGGTGACTATGCTCTAGGGAACAAAATGACTGAATACAGTAGGTCCTCACTTAACGCGGCAGGCAGGTTCTGCAACTTTAAACAGAAGAACATAAAACAAAACCAGCTTTACCACAGAAACAAGAGTTAAGCTCCTCCAAAATGACATTGAATGAAAGGACATTGTTTGTGGAATTAGCAATACATTTTATTATTTTATCACTTTATTATGGCTCTGCAATAGAGACTTATAGTTATTTAGACTCCTTATAATGTTAGTGTTTTAAAACACATACACAAATGGAAAAACTAGACTTTGTTGCCCTCTGCTTGGAAAAACCAAGTTATTTCTCTGGTTCTCAAGGGGCTATTCTATTTTACATAGATATAATCCTCACAATCATGAAAAAGACTTCCAAACAGATGCTCTTCTGTGTTTTTCTCAAGGGGTCACTGGGGGGAGGCAAGGATTTCTTTCTTTATTTTAGTTTTTAGGGGCTTTATTTTTATTTCAGTGTGTGATAGAGGAGTTAAGAAGTAAAAATGTATTTAAAATATAAAGTGAAATGGGGGTAGAATAACAGTAAGGATGTTTATGCCAGTTGCGAGTCTGGCTTTTGATAACAGACTTTGAAGCCTTAACTCCCAGTGTCCTTTTTTCCTTCAGGAATCTTTCATGCCAATTTTTCATTCCAGGCTCAGAGGCCTGCGTGTCACCTTTCCAAACTTTTTTTTTTTTTAAGATTTTATTTATTTATTTTTAGAGAGGGGAAGGGAGGGAAAAGGAGAGGGAGAGAAACAGCAATGTATGGTTGCCTCTCACATGGCCCTCACTGGGGACCTGGCCGCAACCGAAGCATCTGCCCTGACGGGGAATCGAACCGGGACCCTCTGGTTTCCAGCCCGCGCTCAATCCACTGAGCTACACCCGCCAGGCAAACTTTTAAAATACTGCTGGTCATATTGTTAGTAGGAAGGGAATTCAAAGGGTGAATGAAATCTACAAATAACTCCAAACCTAATTTCAGTTAATAGATTAAATCCTTCACTCTGTAGCATTATATCCTGGCTATTATATCCTCTTCTCTTCATCTTTCTGAGCTTCAATCTCTTTATCGATAAAATTAAGATCATAATGGCATTTACCTCATAAGCTGTGTCATAAGAATTAAATGTCAAAGTGTGAAATGCTAGAATAATGTCTGATATGTAGCAAGCACTCCATATGTGATAGCTGTTATCACTTCTGCCACCCCTGGCATTATTTTGAAATGCTAACATATATCCATACTAAATGTGCTTTGATAATGTGTTTTCCTCTTACTACCGTAACTACAATGAAGGAAACAGAAAAAAGGGCAGCCCTGGCTGGTGTGGCTCAGTGGATTGAGTGCCGACCTGAGAACTGAAATGTCGCTGGTTCGATTCCTGGTCAGGGCACATGTACAGGTTGTGGGCCAGGTCCCCAGATGGGGGCGTGTGAGAGGCAACCAATCGATGTTTCTCTTCCTCTCTTTCTCTCTCCCTTCCCCTCTCTCTGAAAATAAATAAATAAAATCTTTTTTAAAAAAAGAAAAGAAAAAGGGGCTACATGATGCATATGTAGAGCAGTCCAGCCCAGAATAATGTCATTTCCTGTATAATATGATGGAAATGTTCCCTTATTTCCTGTTGGCTATTTGCCCCTATGGCTCCTGATAAATCTAATGTGTATCCATCATTAAAGTGAACATCATCTCCAGTTTCCTTGTTTTCTCGTTTTCTCTTATTTTTGTCACTTTTGGTCAGTGCTGTCACCCTGGTGCCTCTCATAGTACCTGGCATAAACAGACTCTTGGGCATTTGCTGAATGAACGAAGGAATGAAAATCTGCTTTATTTTTTCCCCCTGACAGTATTTATTCTTTAACTAAACACTTTTTCATTGGAATGCTTAAGGCCTTTGCGAAGTGAATTTGTGCCTTGTTGATAGGCAATATCAATATTTTTAAATTAAATTCTTTATTCAGTGTGCATTGTTGCACAGGATTAAGTGTGTAGTCTTGGGAGTCCAGGTGTGTGGATAGGAATCTTAGTGTCATTATAGAATTGGGCTTCCTGGGTTCAGATCTTGGCTCTGGCACTTGGACTCCCTGTAATCACATTTCGGCTCTCCCACATTCTATCTGAGTGACCCTAAGTAGTCACTTAACCTGACTGCTTCGTTCTCTTCATCTGTAAAATGAGGGTGAAAGAAGGTGAATGGACTAGCCAAAGAACATATATGCATAAGCCATGGACACAGACAACAGTGTGGGGATGGCCAGAGGGGAGGGGGAGCAGGGGCCGGGCGGAGGGGGGCAAAGGGAGGGAAATAGGAACATCTGCCATAGTGTCAACCATAAAAATAAAGGAAAAATGAAGAGACTAGTTCCTATTTCATAAACATTTTATGAGGAATAAGTGAGATAATATATATAAAGCATTTAGATTCATATTTGGCACTTTGTGAGCATTAGAGGTGTTTGCTAAATGAAAGTTTTTTAAAACCCTGGTTTTCAATTAGATATAATGGTATTTACTTTACAGAATTGGTTTACTGATACTGCATGGCACATCATAAACACTCCTTTAACATTACCATTACTATGGCTGCTGTTGTAAATTTTTATTTCCATTTGCTGCTGTGAGGAGCTGGGACCCTGACCTAGCTTTCCCGTATTTGGGTCCATCGAGAGTCTTATTGATTCTATCTTACCTTTCACACTTAATTTCGTCTACTTAGCCTGTGTTTGTCCTGTCGTTTTGCCTTGCGTCATTGCCCCTTTTACATTGCATACTCCTCAGGACAAGGACTTTGCTCTTTGTTTTGGCATAATTTTATAACATTGGGTACACTCACGGTACTATAAAAATGTTAAAGAAGGAAAAGGAAAAAGATGTAGTAACTGACCAAGAGGCCAGGTTGGCCGACAGCTGGCCGGGCTGCTGCTCTGTTTGCAGGGTCAGTGCTCCCGCCCAGCAGCATCTCGGCAGTGGCTGGTGGCTAGTGGCTCGTGGCTCTCCGGTGACGCCTGCGTCCTGCACGGCCACTGGGCCACCGGGTTGTGCACAGGGCTCAGGGAGCATGAGCTGGGTCGTGGTGAGCGAGCCAGGAGGAACGTGGGAGGCCAGTGCCTTGGGACACAGCACTACTGCTCACAGGTTTGTCTGCTTTTGCTTGACTTTGCTGGAGAGACTAGGCGAGCAAATGACAGGAAGCCGGAAGGAGGAGCAAAGAACTGAAGAATGAGGGGAGAGGGAGAGATTTGTGAGGGACTGCGATGGCCCTTTCTGTTGTAAGAAACGTTTCCTGCATGTCTACCCAGGCTATGGTCTTATCTTCTGGAATTTTTCCGTATGGGAGGAATGTGATATATGGATGTGAATGTTCTTGTAAATCCTATGATCAAACTGACCTTGCTTGTTAAAGTGATGTAACTAAAGGAGTTTGTGTTTCAAGCCTTTGTGAATGCCTGGAAAGCAATCAGATGACTCAGAGCACCACATGAACAGGGCGATCACAGTCCCGAGAGCATGTTTCATCACTGTTTTCTTTTTTAGTAACAGTACACTTAAAAAATGTATCTGATATTTTTTTGGCCAGTGTTGCTATGGTATATTTATACTTGCTATACAGAGGTGTCCATACTGTTGGTTGAGATATATATATGTGTGTGTATGTGTGTATATATATATGTGTGTGTGTATATATGTGTGTGTGTATGTATAGCCATTTTATTTTGAAGTAATCATAGATTCACAGGAAGTTGCAAAGGTCACTCAAGGAGGTTCCAAATACCTTTTGCCCTGTTTCTTCTAACGATTACTTAGACATAATTTTCTTGCAATAACAACACCAGGAAATTGGCTTTGGTACACTATGTAGGTCTGGTTTTTATGTCACTTTTATCACATACAGAGATTTGTGCAGCCACCAGCACCGTCGAGACACAGAACTCCCATCACCACAGGATCCCCCTCATGCCACTCCGGTAGCCACTCCGCCTCCTTCTCCCAATGCCCGGCAACCAGGTGCTTCCCTTCTCCATATTTTTAAATCATTTTGAGAATGTTACATAAAAGGATTCACACTGTACATGATCTTTTTGAGATTTTTTTTTTCCATTAAGTGTAATGCTTTTGAGATCCATTCAAGTTGGATCAATAGTCGGGTCCTTTTTCTAGTATTCCAGTTGCTTGACTACATTTAATGGTATGAATTTTCTCTCAATTGGTATACTTATTTAGAGCTTCAGTTGAATTATAAAAGTGCAGAGGCCTCTTGGCAAGGTAAAAAGTGTGAGGACAAAGTTTGAATGAGTTTTTCTCTTCAAACAGAGTGTGATAGGGCAAAAGGATGCATAAACTACATCTTCATCTAAAACAGATGCCACTGGAGGATTGGAAGGAAGAAACAGGGTAGGACGGAGAAAAGGATGTATTTAGACAATAAGGTATAAAATCTGGCACATTTAAAACTTTTCACACCTGTGTAATAATTTGTTCTGTGATTTTATTTTAAGATAACTCAGATTTCTTGAGACTAATAAAAACAATGCCTTTGCTACAGGAAATTCCCTGCCCGTCTATGTTCAGTCACATAGATGATAAGTCAGGGGCAGAGGCATGGCTGGAAGTGACAGCAAGTGGCTGTTCAGTTTGACACAGGTCACAGGGAGTCAAAGCAGCATCTTCAGCCCCAGGGCAACTATCAAGGGTCCAGAGATGGTCTGTGTTATGCTTTTCTGTCCTTTCAGCCTACCTGCCGGCGGGAGAAGCTTCTCCCAGAGGCGGCTGAAGTTAGGTTTTAAAATGAGAGTGTTAGTCTTCATCTGAATTCTCACAGGCATGGGGAACCTGGACACTGGCAGCTGGACCCAGCTACAGGAAGTGCGTCACTTCTGAATAGTACCTCGGACTGTGAGGAGCAACCCCTCCCTTCAGCTAGCCCACACTGGAGAGCTCTCCCCGCCACCACTCTGGCCCCCCAGCTAAGGACAGAATGAAATATCCACTGCTGTCTGCAAGTGTGAACACCCCTTTGAGTTCTTAGAATTTCCCATTTTGGGCTCTCAGAGACATACTGTTAATTCATGAAATAACACAAGCTATCAGTCTAGAGCCCTGGCTGGACCCAAATCTAACTGAAGGCACTGCCCTAAGTCTTCACTGTTAGTGATTTCTATTACTTGAAAAATAGTCCTTATCCCACACCCTAGCGGAGGAGGAAGGGCAGGTAGGGGATGCTGGTTCCAAAGCTAAATGCGCAAAAGACTGACATGGCTCAAATAATTCAGAACTCGTTTTATTGGCAGATTTGCTCCTCTGAATTTTCTGGGATGGAATACAGTCGCATGTGCTGTCTTTATGATTTACTTTATTTTGTGCAGACATTAGGCGCAACACAGCACTTTGCAGGCTGTTCTGGTCCCACCTCCTGGGCGTGCGGTGTAAGGCCCCGAGGCCCGCGGGGGCGCAGACAGATCAGCCAGGCAATCTTGAGCGAATGGACCCTTCGCTGTAAACGCAGACGGCCCACTGAGTTTGTTTGCCTCTCTGATGCGAATGTGGTTTGCCCACTCGACTAACTGATGGTAGTCAGCAGAGGGTGTGATAGGAAGTGTGAACACACAGACTGTGGTGCCCACATTGCAGGCATCGTTTTTTTTAAGGGGTGATGGAAAGGTGTGTTGGCTTTTTGACCTTTTTATTTCAAGAGAAGAAATAGAGTTTTTCTGAAAGAAAAGTAAGATAGAAATGCCTCATGCACTATACCCATACAGACAAAAATGAAAGTGCTAACTTGACTTTCAAACAACTGTGTAGTCATACAGCAGTATCCATGCTTGGAAGCATGAAACCAAACCCAATGCTTTGCATTATTTTTTATACCAGAATTCCATAAAGTGTAAACTCCTTAACCTGGCAGTCAAGGTCAGCTGCAGCCAGACTCTCCACAAACATTCCATCTGAGCTAAAGTAAACTCTAGTTGTTTGGGGCCAAACTTCTGATCCCATTCCTCCTGCCAGAACCCTCTGCTCTCTTACATTGAGTCATCCTTCCTCCATACTTCCTGCTGTACTTGCCCTCGCGCTCATGCTGAGCTCTCCAGTTCCCTCCCATGTGTCCTGAAGGGGGAGATCCTGTTAGGGATAATGCCCCACACAAAGTATGGTAATGGTATATCACTAGAAGCCAGGCTCAGCAGTCAGACATGGGGGTGTGAGTCCCGACTCAGCCATTCATTCACCAGCCTGGGTCTTCAAACAAGTGACTCAATCTTTTCCAGTGTTAGTTGCCTCACTTGTAACAGGGGGATAATAATAATGCCTACCCCAAAGCTGAGATATTGCTGATCTGATACATGTGATGTTGTTTGGCACAGTGCTGGGCTATCATGAATATGATTATTACTACTGATGAGAACTTTAAAAGCTGAGATTTTAAGCTTTACGACAGTAACAGAATTATGTTCTGAGTGGAGGATGCAGACCACAAAACTTGACCATGTAGGCTCCTTGGTGTCTCTCAACCCTAACTGCTGCCGTAAGAAGGGGCCTGGGCCTCTGTACATATGGGCCAGGAAGAGAGAATCTCCAGCTGCCCACCTACTGAGATTGGACCCAAACAGATTGAAACAGAATGATCCTATCCTTCTTAGATCTAATAGAAATAGCTGTGGCTTGCCCGAGATTTTCTTTTGGTATGAGGTAATCAAATAACGAATGAATTTCTATAAAGAAGGGAACAAATGCTAGATATTAGTTTCAAAGAGTAATTAAAATAGCCTCATGATGAGTCATCTGTCTTTGAAGTATTTACAAATACAACCTGTGGCCTGAGAAAAGTGAAAATTTCAACAAATGAACTGGTTGTTTGATCTACACATTCAAAATCTTTATGCTTTCTGATATTTCCCTATAAAACGGTTGACGCTGCACTGAAGCATGGCTTCAGTCCAATCAAGGCATAACCATTCACACTTTTTTTGGTTACACTGGTGTCTAAACAAACCCCTTCTGTGTTTTGAATTACAGATCTAACAATGTTGGTCAGACCACAGCATGCAATTATTGTTATTACAAACGGAACAATACTTGGAGTTAATAGCAGGGTAGATTGGGTTTGGGATAAGGGATGCAGTCCCACACGGATTCTGATTTCATTCTGTCCAGAGGCCACACCTTAAATAATTATTCTTTGTTAGATGATTGGAGCTTTGTGTATGCAAGTGTTTCATAATTTTTGAAGATGTCATCAAAAGTTAGGTGTGGTGCACGTATGCACATGGACATGCATAAATTTCACAGCCACTGAAGAGGGAAATTTCTGCGCGAAAGTCTCACTTGTCTAGCTAAGGATATACTGAAACTCTTTCTAACCTAATTAGGGAATGAATGCAATATTCTGGTCAGGAAGAAATCATACCAGCCATAGACTGTTGGTTTTCAAAGAATTAGAATACAGCCAGAGCCCTTTAAAAATGTTTCAGAGTGCTCAGCATTGTTAACTTCAACTATAATGGCAAAATTCATAATTGCTAGTTAACAGAAATTTCTGGTTGGCTGAAATAATTTATAGTATCTTTGTTCTGCTTTCAAACTTTTGGAAGGAATATCAAGACATACATTATAATAGTTCCAAAATAAGAAGTTTAAACTGTTTTAATATGAAAAATTTCTAACATATTCCAAAGTAGAGAACAGTATGATGAAATTCCATCTTCGCCCAGCTTCCACAATGTTCAATACTTGTCTGTTGTATTTCATCTGTACCCACATCTCTCTTCCCTCTATGCCTACTGCAATCATTACTAAATTATTTCTAAGCAAATCCAGGTCACCATATACTTTGATCCAAACATGATTCAGTATGTATCTCAAAAAGATAAAAAAGTCTTTAAGAATAACTAAAATATTACAAACCTAAAATAAACCAACATTTCCTTAATGTTATTATGTTTCTACACAGTTTTCAAATGTCTCTGATTGTCTCTCACTTTTTGTTTTACCCTTACTTTCTTTGAATCAGAATCTAAACAGGTTCATACACTCATTGGTTGGTATATCTGTCTCTTAAGTCTGTCTTAATTTGTAGGTTCAACCACTCTCAATCTCCCTTTTTTCTTATACAATTTATTTGATGACGCAACCACATCATATATCCTATAGAATTTCCCATATTCTGAATTTTGTTGATTCATACAACCATTAAAATATAATTTTGAAACATCAGTAATTTGCTTCTTCAATCTCATAAAACTGCTTTTTGTTAAAAAACAAGTTGCAACTTGTTGTCATTCCTTTGCCGGTTTCCTTGAGGATCTTCTAGCCTACATTTTGCCCACGTTTGCCCAAATAGCCTTCTTTCTAAGTAAATCTCCTGTGATTTACCTAACACTCTTTCCTCATAGAGCCTGACTGACCTCGAGTGGCCATTCAATCAGGTTTCAAAACATGTGCTGGTCTGACCACTGGGACCTACCACAGCTTTCTCAAGGACTGCAAAACATCACCAAAAGTCAGTAGGGGGTGTTTTGATTTTAACAGTTGTAACACATGACTACTTTTCAAAAAGTACTTCTCTGTTTGCTATATACAGATATATTTACTAGGACATTATATATTTGAGATTTGCTTTAAAATAATGGGTGGGAGGGGTGGTAGTTTAGATATAATAAGATTGGCCATGGTCCATAATTTTGAAGCTAGATAATGCACACGTGAGGTTTCACTATGTTATCCCATTTACATTTGCACAAATTTGAAATTTTCCATAATAAGAAATAAAAATGAGATTTACAATTCTATCTAAGCTAAGTAAGAAAACATTTCATTTTGGGGGTCTATATTGTAACACTTTTGCCAAGGATCATCAGAAAATCACGTCTAAGGTGGTGAACACCCAATACAATATACAGATGATGTAATATAGAATTGTACACCTGAAACCTATATAATTTTGTTAACTATTGCCCCAATAAATTCAATAAAAAAGAAAAAAATAATGTCTAAGGAACAAAAAAGCACTTGCTTCTCTCATTCTGCAAGTCTGGTTTGCCTTTAAAAAAAAAGTACCTAGGAATAAATTTAACCAAGGATGTAAAAGACCTGTACTGGGAAAACTATAGAACACTGAAGAAAGAAATTGAGGAAGATACAAATAAATGGAAACATATACCATGTTCATGGATTGAAAGAATTAATGTCATTAAAATTTGCATACTACCCTAAGCAATCTGTAGGTTCAACACAGTCCTTATTAAAACACCAATGGCATACTTTACAGATCTTGAACAATATTCCAAAAATTTATATGGAACAAAAAAGACCTTGAGTAGCCACAGCAATCCTGAGAAAGAAGAACAAAGTAGGAGGGATCACAACACCTGATATCAATCTATATTACAAGGCCACTGTAATCAAGACAGTTTGGTGCTGGCGTGAGAACAGACACACACATCAATGGAACAGAATAGAGAGCCCAGAAGTAAACCCACACCTTTATGTTCAGTTCATATGTGACAAAGGGGGCATGAATATACAATGTAGTAAAAACAGTCTCTTCAATAAGTGGTGTTGGGAGAACTGGACTGGTACATGCAAAGGAAAATGAAACTAGACCACCAACTTATGCCATACACCAGAATAAACTCAAAATGAGTAAAGGACTTAAATGTAAGTCGTGATGCCATAAAAGTCCTTGAGGAAAACACAGGCAGTAAAATTTCAGACATCCCACACAGCAATAATTTTGCCAATGTATCTCCCAGGGCAAGAGAAATAAAGGGAAAAAAAAACCCAAATGGGACTACATCAAATTAAAAATTTTCCATACAGCTAAAGAAACCATCATCAAAATGAAAAGGGAACTGACTGTATAGGAGAACATATTTGCCTCTGATACATCGGATAACGTTTTGATCTCCAAAATATATAAAAAACTCATACAACTCAACACCAGGAAGACAAACAGCCTAATTAAAAAATGGGCAAATGACCTGAATAGACACTTCTCCAAAGTGGACATACAGATGGCCCAGGGACATATGAAAAAATGCTCAACATCACTAGCCATTAGAGAGATGCACCTCACACCTGTCAGAATGACTAGCATTAATAAATCAACAAGTGCTGGTGAGGATGTGGAGAAAGGCAAACCCTAGAGCACTATTGGGAGGAATGCACACCGGTGCAGCCACAGTGGAAAACAGTATGGAATTTCCTGAAAAAATAAAAAATGAAACTGCTTTATGACCCAGTGATTCCACTGCTGGGAAAATACCCTAAGAATCCCAACACACCAATTCAAAAGAACTTACACACCCCTATGTTCATAGCAGCCCTATTTGCAATAGCTAAGTGTTGAAAACAGCCCAAGTGCCCATCAGTAGATGAGTGGATTGAAAAACTGTGGTACATTTACACAATGGAATACTATACAACAGAAAGAAAGAAGGAATGCCTACCTTTTGCAACAGCATGGGTGGAACTGGAGACTATTTTGTTAAGTGAAATAAGCCAGTTGGTGAAAGACAAATACCTTATGACCTCACTTATAGCTGGAATCTAATGAACAAAATAAACTAACAAGAATGAGAGAACCAAGGCATGGAAACATGGAACAGGCTGATAGCTACAGGAGGGGAGGAGAAAGGAGGGAAGTGGTGGAAGGAAGGGGAAGGGACTAGTCAAAGAACATGTATGTATGACCCACGGACATGGACAATGGAGAAGGGACTGACTGTGTGAGAGAGGGGTGGACTGGGTGGAGGGGGGCAAAAGGGGAAAAATATTGGGACAATGGTAATAGAATAAACAATAAAAGTAAAGTAAAAATTCAGCATATAGATAATATTTTATATTAAGTATTTTTATTTTCATTATTTTATATTATTATATTTTATTATATATTAAATATTTAATATTTGGGTAAATAGTTTGGAACGATTGAAAAATGAGAGTCATGGAGAGGTGCGTCGTAGTTTTTGTGATTTATCTAAGCTGCCTTTAAGGCTGTGGTGTGGCAAAGCTCGTTGACTGCCGCTGTAAGACATCTACTGATAGCTGACAAAAGACTCCTAGAGGAGGAATGTCCCACAGCACTTGTTTATCCCCTAAGAAAAGACATTAGGATGGGTTATGAAGGTCACTTATAAGCTTTCCCTGCTACTATTCCAGATGAACATGCAGGCTCTATTTTCTTTTTTTTTAAAGATTTTATTTATTTACTTTTAGAGAGAGGAGAAGGAAGGGAGAAAGAGCAATGTATGGTTGCCTCTCACATGGCCCTCACTGGGGACCTGGCCTGCAACCCAGGCATGTGCCCCGACTGGGAATTGAACTGGGACCTTTTGGTTCCCAGCCCGTGCTCAATCCACTGAGCTACAGCAGCCGGGTATGGAGGCTCTATTTTCCAAGGTGAAAGTCAATAGCAAACCTTTCCCAAAGCCTACCGCCTTTTAACTTTAGTCTGAGTTCTCTTTGTTCTGTTCAACTGTTGAAAAGATAGGAGGATTTAACGACTTCTGCTTACACTAGATGTATATACTGGAAAATACTTTTTAAAGGGCCTTTAGCTTTATTAAAACTTTTCTATTACTTCATTAGTATTATATTTAAGTAATTTATTTAATAGAAATTAATTTTAAGTGTAATTAGCTATGCAACAGCAAAATGTAAGACTCTGGGAACATTTTAATAAACAAAAGGTGAAAAATTAAAATTTAATTATATTAATACATAGCAATATCATTGGTAATATTTTTATTTCTGTGAATGTAAAAATATTTTACCAATCCACACAATCTTGGCCCCAACCATACAACCATATTTCCTCCCCATAAGCCGTTAAATTACTCATCCTATAAGTCTCTTGTCATGGCCTTTTCAGAAATTTAGTCCTCTCATCTGGTGAGAGGTTATTCTGTATCTTCAAATCCCTCTGAGCTGTTATTCCTACACAGTCACTTCTTAAAAACTTTGATCAGAATTGAAATAAAAAGCTAACTGGTGCCTCTTTGTAATTTTTTCAATAAAACTAATATTATATATGTATGTATTTTTGAGTCTCTAAATTTGTAAGTATTTTAAGTTTTGCAAAACATTTAGAGAAACAATTCAAAAAACCATGTGAGTATCTTTTTTTACTGCCTTATTCTCCACCAAAATTAAGTAAGAAAAATAAATGAAGGCAACAAACTTTTGAGTGGAGAAAGTAAGGAAATAGTCAAGTGTGACAGACTTCAAATTTTGTGGGATTTAAGCCACCAACTATGCCACATATTGAGACCGAAAGAAGACCCAGTCATCTGCCCGCCAGACGAAAGAGCATAAACCATTTTCTCACTAGGAAGAAGAAATGTTTCACGCTTGTCCTTTAGAAATAGGTGTCTCAGAGTGGTTCTCTTTCAGCTTCCTCAAAGTTCACTTTTAACATGTATTCAGAGAATAGTAAGTAAAATAAAAATAAGGCATTATATTTACATATCATGTTTTGTGTAAAATGATGGCCATTAACCCAAATTCTGACGTTGCTGTGGTGGCGTATTCTTTGCCAGAGTCATCGCATACAAATACACCCCAGCTGTAAGACTCCCGTTGGAAATAGTAATACAGACTTACAAATGCTATTACCATACACATTTCTATTCGCAGAAACTCTCATTGTATTCCTACAACTAACATATTTCTGTATGTTTGTTTTAAAAAAAGCTCTTATCTTGGAAACACATATATGCTTCGTGGTGCAGTGGTTGCTACGGCAAGTCTGTATATTGGACTGAAGACCAGACCAAAGTAGACAGACATTGCGTCAGACTGAAGCAGTGCTGGAGGCATCGAACCCGTGTTGTTATTTCTGCTATAAATATGTATATTTTCAGGGTTCCCTATACATGAAACTAACTTCCTAACAAGTTAACACAAGGCAATGAGCGCTAATGTTCATGTGGATGAATATTTTAAGGGGCCCACTAAAGAGAGCTATATCTCCTGGGGATCTGTGAATATCACAAATAACAGAAGTTTGGGGACCATTCCTGGAATGTGTCTGCCCAGTAGACCAAGGAATTAAATTTGCCATCTGGTC
This sequence comes from Micronycteris hirsuta, assembly GCA_004026765.1. Taxonomy (NCBI): domain Eukaryota; kingdom Metazoa; phylum Chordata; class Mammalia; order Chiroptera; family Phyllostomidae; genus Micronycteris; species Micronycteris hirsuta. Next base: position 57,573 of record PVJI01007983.1, read on the forward strand.
TTCAGCCAATAATATGGAATGAAATTTTTGAATTAAGGTTTAGTTCATATATGATAATTATTCTTCTGAATAAAAACTAATACACTGCTTAAGAGTAGATTATCATCAAAATATTAAGTAGCTAGGCTATTTTATGTGGCACACTGATTTAAAAATATACATGCAACCAACAACAATTAATATTATTTTGTTCTTACTATATCACAGGCCCTGTTCTAAGCTCTTTTTTTACATGTGTTATCTGACTCGCAGAAAAGGAAATAAAGAATACACATGCCTTCTTTAACATGGTACCTTTCTGTACAAAATTAAGGAAAAAAATGAAGGGAGGGAGGGAGAAAAGAATAATAGAGTAAAAAATAAAAAGAGGTCTTAATTTTTCAGTATAGTCAGGATAGGAAATAAAATGCCCGAGATAGGTGCCTTCTAACTACTTAGAATTCTTTTTTTTTTTTTTTAAGATTTTATTTATTTATTTTAGAGAGAGGAGAAGGGAGGGGGAGAAACAGCAATGTATGGTTGCCTCTCACATGGCCCTCATGGGGACCTGGCCCACAACCCAGGCATGTGCCCTGACGGGGAATCAAATCGGGACCCTCTGGTTCCCAGCCCGCGCTCAATCCACTGAGCTACACCAGCCAGGGCTAACTACTTAGAATTCTTGAAAAAGGATCTGTCCCCTGCTGCCCCTCCAAATCTACTCAATACAGGCATACTGTCATGTACATCTTGTGTCAGTTATTCCCAGGAAATCTCAGTGGTCACAACGTAGAATACCCAAGTGTGATTAGATAATGCAAAGCTTTGAAAGAAAGTTGTTTCTTAAACATTTTAGAGGAAACTCATGTGCTACAAAGCCATGTGACCTCATCTATTTCTCCACATTGAAAATCAATCAATCAATCAATATATAAATACACACCTAAATATTTCTCATGGGTATATCTAAACATCTGTGATAATGCACACGAGAACTTTCATTTGCTGAAATCCTAGGGGTAAAAAGAACCTCAAATTTTTCACTATAGCTGGGGTGATTTAGTTTATTGAGGTAATCAGAAAGAGATTACTCTGTTGAGATGACATCTAAACATGTGTTTCCTCTCTACTGCAACATATTTCTGAATTCTTATACTAGTGTGGTAAAAATAAATCATACTATGAAATAAATATTTAAGTCATCTTTTCTGTGATGAAACTGTGACCAGGAAACACTGGGTAAAACCCTAGGGGGCCTTTGAACAGTCCACTGAAGCTCCCTTTCTCCATTCCGCACTGTTGTCCGTGCTCCTGTGGATTCTTTTCATAATTGGACGTGGGCATTGTAAAACCTTGTTTCCTTAACAATTGCCCCAGGAAAACTAGTCTAGGTGATTACACACTGGACAAGTAAATAATTCATCAGACTAGTTATTATTATCCTACCATCTAATAGTGCTACTGATTTTTTTTTAAACTAAATTTGCCTTACAAAAATTATACTGAATTGTTGAGACCATGAATCTTACTACTCTGGATAGGTACTAAGCCTTAAGACACCTATATTTATATAATAAATATACTTCAGTAGTATTCCGTTTAGGGGGAAGCCAGGCTCTTATTCATGTCAATATATTTACACTTGTGTGAGAACAGCTCAATCTGTCAGCAGCTAGAAGATCAACTGTTTGGAAGGGAAAAGGATGGAAAGGATGTAAAATATTGGAGTGCACATCACTGATTTCCATCAGCATTATATTTATTTCCACGTGTACCAATACCACCCAGTAGGTAAATAAACTGGTATATTCCTCAAATGGAATAAGACTGTCTTATACGAACACTAAAGTTTTTAAATTAATGTTCTTTTTAATATCAATACAGATTCCTATTGGAAAACACCTGCATATGTGTTTCCTCATTTCTAAATTTTAAAGAATGAATTGGGCCGGACCTAATAAAGGATTTAACACTGCAGACTTTCAGATGCAAATTTTAAGCAAGCCTAGCCAGATTAACCTCAAATGAATGAGAAGTAGCACATATTCATGCTTGCAAGACTTCCTTGTATTTAAGAGATGTAAAAGTGGAAGGTGCCCGTTAATTACAGAGTCCTATTTGATCAACACGCTACCTCAAAGAGAGCCGGTCTTTCATTTATATTTCCAGTTTATCCATGCACTAGCTCATGATGATTAAAAGGGCCTTACATTTGAATCAACTATGATTAGATCAAAATTATGTGGCTGGCCAATTTAAAAATGAGTACTAAGATGCTTAGCAGTCTGAAATCCTAGAACGTAAGCATAATGTAGGTCACTTACTGTGGCATTTGGAAAATGTGCCTTGGTACACCTTTGGGTCTTCATGTTTTGTCAATTTGACTGAAAAGAAAAATAACCCATAGAAAGTCAAACCAAATCCTCCCAAATCTACCAGTACATTGCATGTTTAAACACTGACTCTGAGGACAAGTTCAGGGGTAAATATGTACCAGGGTGCTGTTCAACCTCACAGTTTGGTTAATGTTAAACAAACACACATTGCAAGCCATGTCTAATTACGTGGTTGTTTTCTGAGATTCCATGGGTCAGGGTCAAAGTCTGTCATTTTTCTAGCTTTTCTACAGCACTAATCAATAGTTTAACAAGTGAAATAATGGTCTAATGAACAGTGACAATACACTTCCAAAGCAAAAAGCATTGAAACTAATTTAATCTTATGACCAATTTTGCTAATGTCATATCTCCCTCATGAAGGAATGGTAATAAAAATACCTTTTACGTTTATAATGCTTACATACCCATTATCTCATTTAAACTTCAAAGTAATTTTGTATAATGGTTTATATTAGACCCAATTTTAACAAGAAAACTGAGTTTCAGAATATTTACTTGACTTTACCTTCTCTATAAAGACTTACTGAATCTCCACCACAATTAGGTTTGAAATTAGAGATAATTCCTTAAATATACACCTCTAACAAATAGTTACACCATGTTTACTATGTGCCGGGCAATCTTCTAAACGCTCTACAAATATTAACTTAGTTAGTCCTCATAATAACAGTGTGAGGTGGGCACTATTATTATCTTCTTTTTACGGATGAGGAAACTGAGGCACGGAGATGGAAACGGCTCGCCCAAGTCAGACAGCTAACAAGTGACCAGACTCAGATTTATGTGAGTCTGAGCACTTGAGCTCCAGGCTCTATACCAGCTGACCCCGTGCTATACTGAATAAGACACGGTGTCTGCTCCTGAAGACTTCAAAGTCTAGAAGGGCAGACCTGTAAGCAAAGATGTTAGCTCAGCGTGTGAGCACAACGGCAAAGCCTGTAGCACAGGGGAGGGACGGATTAAATCTATCTTGTCTAAAGTCTCTCAGAGGAGGCAGTAGAATGAGGATCCCATCTGTATCCTTGAATTTGAACTCCAGTATGCTCCCCATTTTATGGGGCAGTCCGATGTTTGATAAAAAGATTCTGGAATTACAGTGAGAAAACAAAAATGCGCTGACTTACAAGAACATACATATGAACCAAAGGGTAAAAGCTGAGTTTCCTTAAACAGGAAAAAAACCACTATGACTCCTGATTGATGCAGACATCAATACGGGTGTGCAGATCTCTTTCTTCACATAGGTAACATGTAACATGTAATTAATATATATGTAGATACCGAAAGAACTCATGTGTCAAATCAACTGCAAAGCTCCCCAGTTATTCCAAAGGCTGTGACCAGTCAGATGAAACAGAGCCAGGAATTTGCATACAGAAGGAAAGTCTACAGACACGGAAACACTTGTGACCAACATTTGCGACGCATAGTAGGTGTTCAGTGATTACTTGATTGACTGAAGCAGGAAAGGGAAAGAAAAAAAGACTAATGACATTTCAGTCCATTCACCTTTTAACTTTGGTGAAAGTTTTTATGAGGAAAATTAGTGAAGTTGAAATACTTGGAATCAGAATTTTATGACAGCGTATCAGAACCGTACGTCTGATGAGTCTCTGTAGGACACTTGGCTATTTCTTTGATTGCTATTAAGTGCAGCTACCAGCGAGTTACATTTCTCGCTTTTCAAGTCCAAACGGTGGCAAAAGAAACTCCACCTGAAGGAAATAACTATTTTGCCAGTTTGAACTATATGGTGTTTAGAGTGTATTTTTGGCACATTGTAGATCCTGAATAAATGAATGAGTAAATTTCATTTCCTCCTCCCAATGGTCTCGTTATAACCGAGGAATTCTGTGCTCCTTATAAACGAGAAAATGAAGGCCCAGGGAGTTCACCCAGTTACTGGACTAGACGAGTTTTTATTGCCTTTCTTGCCTTAACCCCAAACCATGAAGCCTGGCACAGAGGTGTCAATAATACTTACTGAATGAAGAAATGAGGATGACTCCGTATTATGCTATACCAAAAATGGACTGTCTCACAGCATTATGAAAAAAATATTGAGGCTCTAAGTATATTTTAAAATCTCCACTTTTCTCAACCATATTTTGAGATCTGTTAGAGTACCCCTTGCTGATGAGGAAAAGCAACCCATCCTTCCAGAACAAACTGGACATACATAATTTTATCTAGACTCTAAGTAACTCATAAGTGCTCATTTAGAACTGAAGATGTTTTAAGAGAGTTCGTTGTTCTGGTCAAGCACCCACAGCATTCCCGCTAAAAATCCATGTGTAGCTAGTGGCTAACATCGGGGACTGATTAACAACTGTTACAAAACCTAAGAGAGGAACTCTGGTTTTGCTGGTTTTGCTTTTTTAATAACATTTATCATTTTTCTCAGACTGAAAGTAATTCATGCATTTTAAAGCTTATTTGGCAAATATAGATGAGAAGACATAACAATTATCCACATTTCTACAATCTGGAAATAACCACTATTCACATTTTGAGTTTTTCAAGCATTTTTTCCTTTGCAAATGCTTTTATATATCATATGCATAATTAAAAAACCATAGGGATCGTCTTACTATTAGATTTTGTATCTTGCTTTGAAAACGTTATTATAATGATAATTTTGCCATGTTCTTATTAGTCTTTGAATATTCTTTGAATACATGGTTGCTAATTACTGCTTAGCATTCCGGGAAGGCAGCCCTCCATGAAGGGACTAGCGGCTCCCTACAGGCGCCGTGAGCACTTACTCCGCCACCTCACAATTGCTCTGAGCCTGGGAAGGACCCGCTGCATTGTCACATAAGGCAGGATCCATCAGTTCGAATATTTATTAGAATGTTACTTGTTGCAACCCTTAAATAAGTTCTAAAGAATTGTTTTGGAGCACCGTACCTTTAATGAAGACTTTCATTTATTCAAAATTTATAGGGTACGTCCAATGAACCAGCCATGGCCTACTATTAACCAGGGTAAACAGACAAAAGAGATTGTTCACCACTAATCTAAATTGGCTGTCTGGAATACTTGAGTCCATCCCAAACCTACTAAATATATCTTCTGCCTGAGTGTGCCCCTCTGCTCTTGTCCTCCTGAATGAGGTCAAGACATTTACTTTTTCTGAGTCAGCATTCCTATATTTAAAGAAAGAATGGTGCTACCAGCTTTCTACCCAGCCCTCCAGGAATTATAATTCCTAACTCATGCAACCCATCAAGAACCAACAACTCAAGTCAGTCTAGCCACGCTGGGACTGCTGACCCTTGTAGCAAAGTGACCTGTGGGGAGCCCAGCCCTGGAGTTGCTCACAGCTCAGCTGGAGAGCAAAGCAGCCCACACATTCACTGAGGAGACCAGACTCAGGAATTCCTTCTTTGCAGTCACCAAAAAGTCCATTAGGAGATGTAAATGTCCATTGTATGTATATGAACTATCTGTTACATATCTTGCTCTGCTCAAATTCCTTCGAAGACCACATGCATTCCTTATTTCAACGTGCTGAATAGGATACTGCAAAGGCCAGCCTAGCACATCACCCGTTACCAGGGACACAATTCTTTTGCAGCACAGGTTTGTGCTATCACCTTTTAGGAGAGCCCTCACCATTACAGAGACTGCTGGGTGCTCTTCTCTCTCTCTGGTGCCCTGTCTCATCCCAGCCTAGCCACTCAGCCCATTGGGTCACAGCTCAAGATATTGCAGGAGTCCGAATGCAAGCAAGATGACAGATTTACAAAGTGCAATCACTGATGAACCTACAAAAATCAAAATGCGTAGACATTGTTCTGGAAGGGAATTTGTTTTTAAAGGAAAGGAATGGGTAGTACTACAAAAGGGAGCAATGGAAATTAATGTGCCGTGGCCCCAAAAGAATGCAATTTTTAAAAAATCATCAGTTTCTATTATGAATTGGAAAGGCAGTCAGATCAACTTAGCACTGTATTAACATTGCATTTTATATGAAGAACTTAAATTAACAAGGTGAGTTAGCTGTTTAGGAATTGTTGTTATGGTAATCATAACTATGCATCCCTCAGTGGTGCTATTTTCTCAAGTAGGCATTTTAAATGGTAGGAATCATTCTTTCAGTCAAACTTCTAAAAGCTCTAATTTAACATTTAGAAGCTGTACGTTACTTTAGTTGCACTCATCCGTAAGCCTTACAGACCTTGTTTTCCTTCTTTAGCATGAGCTATCTGCTCAGCCAGGAATGAACTTCTGATACACTTTCCTCTGCATCCTTTCAATGTGGGGTCAAGAAAGGAAATTGACCACAAGGCTTTGAGTTGCTTGAAAAGGGAAAGACAGTGAACAAAACTTCATCAACAACACGAGCAGTCTCCTGTTTTGTTTTGTTTTTTGCCAGCTGAGGCTAAAAGGAATTTTCTATTTAGGTCTGTGGCAAAGTCAGTGGGTTTGTCAACTCACACCAAACTTGTTTGCTAATTTTGCAACATAGTAATTGACTATTCAAACATTTCTCAAATGTACCATTGTATAACTGTAAAAGTGCCGTGGGCTGGGCTAAGGAGAGGGGGGTGCGGTCCACTGAAGGCAATGTCCTCAGCACACCTGGGTCACTGCATTTCTCTTAGGGAAGTTTTTAGAACAGAAAAGCAAGGCCTCTCCCAGGGGCCTGGACAAGGAAGCCCTTTGGGGGCCTCATATTTAGGAGGGTCCCAAATTCAGACTTTTTGAGGTTATCATCCTATGAGGTTATTCATAAAGGTTATTCATAAAGTCATTTATGTTGCATCTGTGTTAAGGTATTGTTTTGTTAAACAGAAACTTCACAAATGTACTACAATGTAATAATCCTGTTGGGATTTTTTATTATGTAAGTGGAGGTTAATAATTACATAATCATGAAGAGAGATACCTGTTAGCATAGTTAAGCTTTCACCGCTCGGGGGGTGATGTAGTAACACAAGGATGTGAGCACTCAGTTCCCTTTCAGAGCGACACGGGATTCTGCTTTTTGAATGATTTATGAAGATTTCTGTAATATTTCTGTATGGATCTTCTCCTCCTCCCCCTCCCACTTCCTTCTCCTTTTTTTTTTTTTGCATGTATCCATATTAAGAGAGATAAAATAAAGGATTTGGAATGCCAGAGCATGACATCAAAAATGGTCACAAATCCTCTTCATCACTGTAAGCCTGAAGCCCAAAAGCCAGAGGGTAAACCCTACATTAAAAAGAAGTAATCAAAATCTTGTTTTTAACTGCAGCTGTGCTAGTGTCTCTCATCTTGAAGAATGACGTGGTAGCACAGATAGACATTTAGCTACAGTACCATAAAAAAGAGTTGGATTAATATATATGCTTTTTATATTTGGAGGCAGTAATATTGACTGTAGGATGATGCTAGATATATAATCTTGGGACTTGATCTACTTTATTAGATTTTGAGTTTACAAATCTAAGGCTGGAAATGATAAAAGCTAACTAACTCTTCTTGGAAAATAAGGCATCATAAAAATAGTACAGTATAGAAAGTTTAAAAAGAAATAGAAAAAAGAAAAAATGTAGGTGACCAAAAGGGAATTTAAAGTGGGAGAGAGAGAAAAAAAAAGCAAGTCAATGCAGGTACAAAAACAATGTAAAATTATTAAAAATTAGATAATCTGGTTTCTCAGTTATCACTGTTTCTACCTGTTTTCTTCTAATTTGGCTATACCCAGATTTCATTTCCAAGTATTATTTTGTCCTATGACTAAAATTAGAAATTTGGGTACAGTCAGGATTAGAACAAGAGGTTATCTTTCCCAGTGTCCTTGCAAAAGGCCATGATGGTCTGGCTAAGGGATTTTTTTTTAATTGTTGACCAATTTTGACTTGAATCCAGGTGGCACTTTCTCTTTGAGGACATCGCTGAAGGTAGACATTTTAAACAAGGCGATCAGTGATTTTTAAATATGGGCATAGGTGTGATCTGAATCACTTTATTTTGAGCTAGCAATCTCATGCATTCAATAGGTAATATACTGGAATACACATTCTAGACCTTCTCTGTACTATTGGAAAATGATAGCCACAGATCGCTGAAAGGGGTGCTGAGGGGCATGAATGACCACCATACATTCTCTCTCTCTCTATGTAAGTAAAAGTGAGGATTTTATTGCAAGTTTTTGTTTCTCACTGAATGAGCACATATCATTTTGTATAGCATGCATTACTAGCTAGTGAAAGTGATAAATAGAAACAGTAGTACAAGAAAGAGTCAAACTGTCATTGACCCCAGTTCAAACTCTTTCCATCGGCGTTTTCTTCTGCTGTCTTTTCTCAGACAGACAAATATTGCTGAAGCCAAACTATCAGTAAGCCTCCTCGCTGTCCTTGTCCTGACCTCCGTCTCTACCCCAGGATCCCACTTGTATTCCTTACTGGCTGATTTTCTGATTTCCTTTAGAAGCTTTCCAGAGTTCCCCATCACTGAAAATCTAGGTGTCCTAGACTTAATGCCTTTTACAGTCTGGACTATTCCACTCTGTTCTATTTTGCCCCAGAAAGTCTCCACTGCAGCCAGACTGGTTGTCTGTGTTGCCAGAATATGTTTTTAGCATGTTTGCATTTTTCCTCCAGGATTTCTCTCCATTTCCTCTCTACCTATTGGAATCTCACCTGGACTTCGAGGCCCCCCTCAAGGTACATGGGCTCCCTGAAGGCTTCTCGGATGGCCTCAGCGCCCCAGGACTTTTGAAGCCCTGGGGCACATTGTGCAGTTCTGCTGACATTAATCATGTCACAGTCTGAAAAGCTAGGTGTCCCTTCACATGGACCTCTCTTACGCCGGCCACCCTTCTGTGTCCTCCATAGACCAGGTCTTACATACCTGTTCTGAGTGGCACTTACAGGAAGTCCTTGTGTGAGGGATCAGTTAAAGTATCACCTCACTGCTCAGACTTCATCACTCACTCCCCACGTAGTTTTCATTTTGTAAAGTCGACACATATTCTGCACCATTAGCTCTTTCTACAGGGATACTTACACCAAATCAGAGCTTCACTAAACATGTTGTATTTGCCATGTTTTAAATATCAAAAGAGTGTGTACTTATTACCAACAGTATATGAAATGACATTGTGGTATGATTTTAAGAAATATTCTGAACACTAAACTATCATGTTTAAGTCTGTGCTTTCCTGATGAAAGGAAAGTTACTGTGAGTTTTGCCAAGACCAGACCACACGTTTCTTCATTAATTTCAGCATGTCCATACATGTCAAATATCTAGGGGAAACAGTCAAACAAAAACCAAGTTCCTAAACTATTTTAATTCAGCTGACTTTTGTCAAATTAGTTTTCATATGCGTATATTTAATTTTGGGGTCAATGTTAGGGAACTTTTATGGTAAGAATTTTGCAACTAGAGTAGGTTCAAAAGAAATATAAGACCCTTCATAGAAGTCTCTTATGTGTGCTTTTTATTTTAATCCAACGTGCTAATTTACTGTGATTTTTAGTATACTTAAAGAAGATCAGAATTATAAGGAATCCAAAACTTTAAAATTTTAAAGAGGTAAAACTTTACGTATTTATATATTTATCTCCACCTTATTTTATATGACTATATCATATTACAAAATTCACACTTAGTAGTAGATTCATTCTTTTTCAGTTGACCCACTATCGGGTGGGATTTTATTAGGATACAAGTATTTAATTCTCTAACAATTATTTCAGGTTTTTGCTTGCTTAATATTATACTCATCGGGTAACTCTGCAAATAGAAGGAAATTGTAAATTGGAACGATCACAATTAAATGACAAAAAATATTTGTAAAGAAATATTCTTCAAATATCCCTGAAATTAAAATAGTATATTTGATATTATTTTTCCTTAGACCATAATAATTTTCATCTGATAAAAGGAAAAAAAATACAGGCTAACTCTGAAAAACAAAGAACAAGTCACTAAAATACAAATAAAGGAAAATATATCATATTAAAGTTAATAGACCAAATGGGCACATTTGATAAGGAAAAGAAAGATGGGTCACTAAACATTTTGTTTAATGTTTAATGTCCTTCATAAATTTAACAATTTCTTACTCCGAGAACAGTGTTTAGTTGTTTTTTTCTAGAAACAGGGAATGAACACAACTGCTGTGACCTAGCATTTCTTCTGATAGCTTGCCAGACTGTTCATTCATGTTAAAGAAAAACAGGTTTTCAGTATATTTTTCAATTTTAAAAACTGAAAATATATAAAAGATTTAAAAACATTTTAAATCTTCACCTGATGATACGGTTTTTTAAAAATTGATTTGAGGGAGACAGAGGAAGAAAGAAACGGTGTGAGAGAAACATTGATTGATTACCTCCCTCACACCCCCAACTAAAGATCAAGCCTGCAGCCTAGGCATGTGCCCCACCGGGATTGAACCCACAACCTACGGGTGTACATGACGATGCTCCAACCAACTGAGCCACCTGGCCAGGCAAAATATGCAAAAGTTTTCAATATAGAAAGATATACACATTTTAATTCTTTCTCTGATATGTGGAAAGCCAAGTAGATTTTTTTTGAAAGGGGGAAAATGTCTGTTTAAAAATTCTTTAAAACCTCCAAAAAGAGTTTTGCTTACTCCGCACAGTTGCTTTGGCATGGCAGCAGTGGTGACCGGGCTTATGACTTTGACCTCGCAGCACCTCGAATAACTTGGTGCCATTTGGAAGTGTCTGTCCTTCCACAGCATTTTTTCTAAATAAGTCAACAATTCAAAAGAAAAGAAATCTTCTGTTGTGTAATTAATATTTCCTATGCATCTCGATGATAATATTTCACTTAACAGTCTAACTCTATAACTCTCATTAGTGTGTTCTTTTACTCTGCCTTCAGTTCATAAACCTGTGGGAACATTAGCATTTATTAGTCAACCAGAGTGTAGAATCTTGATACCGAATGCCACTGATCAAGGTAGAACTTTCAGTAAGTGAGTAGTGTATTGAATAAAAGCCAAAATTCTAAAAGCAAATAGAAATTGGTGTAACTGATGTTTAATCCAAGTGAAAAACAGTAAACTGACTTAGCTTTTCTTTTTTTTTCGAGAGCTGACGCAAGTTGGACGGAGGGCGGTGTTGGGGCGAGCGGTGGTGGTGATTGGCTTGTCTCCTTTACGCCCACTGGTCTTTAAATCAATGTCTAGATGCCCAAAGGTTCACAGAAGTCAGCTCTGTTCAGGGTTCTGCCATTCTAAACAATTCTGGAAAGACTCCCAGGACTGGATGAGTAATTAAGGTAAAGCTGTTTTTACATGATTATATGCAGAGTTAAAATAGTGCTCTTTTCTTCTTTTTATGGTATCCATTGTTTATTTTTTACAAGTTAAAAAGTTTGAAAATACTATCTGGGTAATTTTTTCTCATAAAAAAAAAAGGATCAATTTAATATAATGTCAGACATTGAAATTATTTACCCAGACCCTCTGATTGCAGTTTTCTTTCACTGATAATGTTAGGTTTGAGCCTAAAATCAGAACAGTGGATAACAGGAATGCAAAACACTTGAAAACCAGCAGATAACAAGGGTTTAGTTATTTACATCTCTTGGTTAATTGTAGAATAGAGTGAAGGGTTGATATAATTGGTCTTAGGAAAAAATATATAAAGTTTTAGAAGTATATTCTTGATTTATAACTTTGAAGATTTTCTTTAGCTTAAAAACAAAAAATGTCATCAAAGAAGGGATGTCACAGGCAGCAGATGGGAAAGGCTAAGGGCTTGAGTGGCATCTCTGTCATATAAAAAAGAGACAGTTGTGTCTCACCTTGTCTTCATGTTTGACCATGTTAATGGGGTATTTTTAGAGCAAATTTACTAGAAGAAATGGAGAAATTGAATAGAATATAAGCATAGCTTTAGATTTTGAAGAACTGAAGTAAATCATCTAAAATTAGAACTATACTCAAATGTATTCATTAAAAAGAGGGGGAATTGTCAGTGGATTGAGGTATCCTTACATTTGGGGCATCTTACAGAGCATATGGTCATCGTTTTACTTAAATGCCCAAGTGATAAAACTGAGAGTGTTCTCTAACTCAGTGGGAAAATATTTTAACTGATGATACAGGCCGTATTCATGGACAGTTGGCTGGAAGTTTTACTTTTGATGAACTAAAGAAATTTAGGTGTGTGTTCTAGAAAACATTGCCGTTTATTTTATGGGCCAACTTCTGTCAGTTGTCCAGATTTATATTTAGGTAATGTTTTGGTATTTTCTGGAGAGTCTTTATACTCCTAAGATGTATAGCAGTAACATTTAAGTACTGAGACATGTAATTCTGAGGGCTAAACTCTTGAGTTTTCTTTAACCATGTTGTTTAATTTGTTTTCAGAAAAAAAGAAGTTTCCTCTAGTGGTGGTTCACTATTGATTATATAGAATGTAGGCATTTGAGAATTTACTGGATCCACAACTCATTCTAGCTTATTAAATACATGCAGCATAAAGAGCTCCCTGTGTGAATATCATACATGCTACATATCCCTGTACACTTATGGAAACTACTGTTTGGGGAAACAGGAACTAAAATTTAAGCAGGAATTTAAGATGTTTCTTAATGTTTAAGACAACTAGAGAATCCTTGTCTTCTAAGAGCAGAGGTAGAGATCTGGAAGCAAAATAACCTATTCAGATTTTATGAATAGTCCTTTATACCTCATCAAGTGTTTGCTTTAATTCTTATATGAACAAGTATGTAATCCTCTTAGCAAAGGGAAAAGACCTCAATACAGGGTTATTTATTTTACCTTTTCTAGTCCTCCCTAGATATTACTTGTAAGCCACGTCCGAGGAGAGGAGCGGCGTGAAGACGCCACGTTAGCACCAGCAGTAAGGAGCAGCCAAGCAAACGTGGCTCTACTGTCTCTCAGTTGGCTGTGGCGGACGCTTTTATGAAAGTCAATTTCTGTGAGAAATCATGTCAGAGACTAACAAGCCATCTGACTAGCAATGTGCGACTAAGAGGGCATTGTTTGGGAAATGGCTTGAGAGAATTTAATATGAAAATAATATGAGGTTGATTTCATTGTCAAAGCTATGCTCATTTATCTCAGATATGTTTTGTGTGTGGGTTTAAATCCGTTCCTTGGATCCAAGGTAGTTTGGCTGTCAGGAGTTGCATGACCAGCTACTTGCTGCTTGCTCAACCAAAAGGTAAATGACATGGGAAGCTACCTGCTACCTTCGCCCAGATGTCAGAGTAGATCTGCCAGAACGGGGTTGGCGTGAAAGGAAAACCAGATAGGGATGGCGGGAAATGTGCTGACCATGTCAGCTTCCTTTTTACTGTCACCATCCCGTGTAATAAATGTTTGCCGCAGCTAACTAGGGGGGTCGTCACTTTTCCTCTTGGCTCAGGAGCAATTTTGCTTTCCAGATTTGATGTTCTTCTTTGAACAACCTAAGTAAGAAATTAGGAAATTTGCTTTTTTTGAGACTCTTCTATCCTGAATTCCTTAGGTACTTATTCAAAGAACAAGGCATTCTAGTGTTTAAAATCTAGAATTTGGGTATTAGGAATCAGCTAGTTAAGGTATTTAGACATCACTTAATAAATGTGATAAAACAGAGTCTCTTAATGCCAGTAACATTCTAAATACTTCTGTTTCAAGTTTTGACTTTGTATCTTCATGAACGAGTGAATTCGAGCAACAATGCCAAAGATTGCCGCACTGAAGCACCCAGTTCATTTCTGCAAAACACCTTCCTGTCACAGAGCAACTTAACTCCCTGGGAAAGAAAGTCTAGACCACACAAAGTTCTGTCCAATCAAATTTGATTTCTCTTTTAGGATACTTTGGAACATTCCTTGTGCAACAAAGCTGCTCTTTCTCTGGTAACAAGAGGAAAACTACATTTCGTTTTGAAATGTTAACCTATCAATGAATAACAAGAATGCATACTGATATCTATAAAGGAACTCACATAAAGATGCACTGGGCTTAGTGGAACATAACACCAGGCCCCGTGCTAGATGCTGAGATCACATACGAGCCTACAATCTGGTCATCATTTCCACCTTCGTGGAGCTTTCGGCCTAGTGGAAGAGACTGTTATTATTCAATAATCACAGCTAAAAGCCGAAGTGTGAAGCGTGACAAGTACTGTGAGGCGGGGAGAACATGCTATGAGACCATGAAACGGGCTGTCAGTTTTCAGTGTGGGGCCTCTCTGACCACGTGGCATTTAAAGATGTTTAGGTTCTTTCGGTTAACTTTGGGGAACACCTGGGTTAAGAATGTGAGGCAGAGCACGCCAGGCAGAGCGAAGGGCCCGGTCGAAGGTCCAGACGGGGCAAGGGGACATGAAAGGAGGCCAGCCATCCAGGGAGTGAGGGCAGGCGCGACTCAACGCGGGCCTAAGGGCCGTGTCTGGGTTGAAGTGCGGGGAGCCCCACAGCACATTAGGGAATTTGACTACATTGAAGAAAGCTGTGAGAAAATTGTTTTAGGGCCTTGAGCAGGTAGTCGTTTGGCATAACAATAATGGCCATGGAGAGAGAAGTAAAAGCATTTTAAATAAATACTGATAAGGGATTGATAGGATTTGGAGACAGACTGGATCTGGGTAGAGGGGTTCGGGACAGAGAACGAGAGGCATCAGCACTGACAGCCGGATGCCTCTTGTGGGGAGCGGGGGGAGTGAACGTACAGTCTGTGCCCCGCGATGCAGGGAGCCGCGGCAGAATCTGTGCCCGTGGACGCTGCATTGGTGATGTGCTGTACATGATATATCATCCTATTCTATTATTGTATTTTCAATCTCAGTGTTTGCCAGCACCGTTCTTTTCTCGCCTGCCCGTGCCGTGAATCATTGATTAGTTCAACAAGTATTTATTCAGAGAAAAAAGTCAAAGTGTAAATTATGTTATAACAGTTCATTCAAAATCTGTTTACTCTACTAAACAGAGTTCATCGGGTGCAAGGATTCTGTCTTATTCATGCTTTGTCTTTCATAGTTTCTCGCTCATGTTTTGTTCTCAATATTTGTTGAATGAATGAATAGACGCCACCTGTAAAATACTTCTCCACTGGAGAAGAATTCTGTGACTAATCATGAGATTAAGTTTTAGCAGTGATGCTACAGTATAAATTCTTCAAAGTATGTGCTTTGAGCTGCAGGCAAATGGTTCAGAATATCTCGTTTCTCCTAATGTTCTATCATTTTAAATTGTGTTTTTAGCTGTTGCTCCCTTAAAATAGGTCAGTAATAGAATGCTAAGAGATAAAGATATGAGCTCTGAAAATATGTTCCAGCTTCTGTCGTCTCTTGACTGAGGCCAAAATTAGGATTAGGGGCCAAGGTCTTAAACCATTACATTCAGGCACATTATTCTATTCTATGACCTTAAAAGAGAGCAGAATAAGTATTTTACAGATGGCAAAGTAGCATAAGTTTAGGTCTCAATTTCCTTATTTACGAAGAGGGTACCTACCTTTTTCCCGATGTTTGTGTGAGGTTTGAGAACTGTGTAACTAACTGCCTCGAGTAAACTTTCTGTGTGTGTACAGATGCATGTAAAATACTGAATATTGGAAGAGCAAAAGGGATTTAAATTTATTAAGGGCCTACTACACACCAAACTTTGACACGCATCATATCTTTTAAACCTTCATAGCATTGCTTTGTGGTAAATGATATTTTCCTCATTTTTACATCTGGAAAGACAAACCAGTGAGAAGTTAGTTAATTTGGCCAGGATTTACACCACAGCCAGACTTTCTGCTCCCCGTCTGGGCTTAGTTCCCTGTAGCAGAGACAGCAAGCCGTGCAGAGGGGCACAGTGCGGAGACTACTTACACTCTCCATGCTCCCACTCCCTCACCTGCAAGAGGGGAATCAGGACAAAAACAGTGCCCATGTCAGAGGGCTGCTGTGAGACTTAAATGAGTTGATAGACATGAAGCCCTTACCATGGTGACCGGTGTGGAATACAAGCCACATGAGTGTTTGATATTCTTAAAAAAAATTCTGGGATTAGCATGGCCAACATGAATGCAGCCAGTGAGTTCCCTATGAGTAAGTACAAAGTGAGAGAGGCTCCAGCTGAAGTCCCCAGGACTGCCCATCTGTATAGTCTATAACCGCCTCAGGGGCTGACTAAGTCAGGTGGGGGAGGTGCAGGGGTGGAACACTCCAGGAACCAGGACCGGAGGGTGCAAATGGCCTCAGGTGGCACAGAACAAGGTGAGTTCCTGAAGCCTAGGCAGCTAGAACACCGAGGCGGGGAAGGTG
>PVJI01007984.1:0-75375 GCA_004026765.1 Micronycteris hirsuta
CTGCATTCCCACCAACAGTGCAGTAGGGTTCCCTTTTCTCCACATCCCCTCCAACAGTTATCTGTTGCTTTGTTGATGATGGCCATTCTGACTGGTGTGAGGTGGTATCTCATTGTGGTTTTAATTTGCATCTCTCTGATGGCTAATGATGTTGAGCATCTTTTCATATGACTCTGGGCCCTCTGTATGTCCTCTTTCGTGAAGTGCCTGTTCATGTCTTTTGCCCATTTTTTAACTGGGTTTTTTGTCTTCCTGGAGTGGAGTCGTATGAGTTCTTTGTATATTTTGGAGATCAGAACCTTGTCTGAGGTATCATTGGCAAATATGTTTTCCCATACGGTTGGTTCTCTTTTTATTTTAAAACTATTTTCTTTAGACCCACAGAAGCTCTTTATTTTGGTAAGATCCCATTTGTTTATTCTTTCTTTTATGTCCCTAGCTCTAGGGGGCATATCGTTGAAGATGTTGCTGCGTGGAATGTCTGAGATTTTCCTACCGATGTTTTCCTCTAGAACTTTTATGGTGTCACGACTTACATTTAAGTCTTTTATCCACCTTGAATTTATTTTTGTGTATGGTGTAAGTTGGTGCTCAAGTTTCATTTTTTTGCAGGTAGCTATCCAGATTTCCCAGCACCATTTGTTGAAGAGGCTATTTTTATTCCATTTTATGCTTCTGCCCCCTTTGTCGAAGATTAATTGCCCGTAGAGATTCGGGTTTATTTCTGGGCTCTCTATTCTGTTCCATTGGTCTATCTGTCTGTTTTTATGCCAGTACCAAGCTGTTTTGATTACAGTGGCCTTGTAATATAGTTTGATATCAGGAATTGTGATCCCTCCTGCTTTGCTCTTCTTTCTCAAGATTGCAGCTGATATTTGGGGTCATTTATGGTTCCATATAAATTTTTGAGGTGTTTGTTCTATACCCGTGAAATATGCCATTGGTACTTTGCTAGGGATTGCATTGAATCTATATATTGCTTTGGGGAGTATGGACATTTTGATGATGTTGATTCTTTCAACCCATGAGCATGGTATATGTTCCCATTTGTTTGTGTCTTCCATGATTTCTCTCTTCAGTGTTGTGTAGCTTTCTGAGTACAGGTCTTTTACCTCCTTGGTGAGGTTTATTCCCAGGTATTTTATTTTTTTTTTGTTGCTATATCAAATGAGATTTTTTCCCAATTTCTGTTTCTGCTGTTTCACTGTTGGTATACAAAAATGCCTTTGATTTCTGGATATTGACTTTATATCCTACTCTTTTGCCCAATTCAATTATTAGATAGAGTAGTTTTTGGGCGGAGTCTATAGGATTTTCTAAGTATACTATCATGTCGTCTACAAACAACGACAGTTTTTTTTCCTCCTTTCCAATTTGGATGCCTTTTATTTCCTTTTCTTGTCTGGTTGCTGTGGCCAAAACTTCCAGAACTATGTTAAATAGAAGTGGTGAAAGTGGGCAACCTTGTCTTGTTCCTGATCTTAGTGGGAAAGATTTTAGTTTTTGTCCATTGAGTATAATGTTGGCTGTAGGTTTCTCATATATGGCCTTCATTATGTTGAGGAATGCTCCCTCTATTCCCACTTTGTTAAGTGTTTTTATCATAAATGGATGTTGTACCTTATCGAATGCTTTTTCTGCATCTATTGATATGATCATGTGATTTTTGTCTTTGCTTTGGTTTATGTGATGTATTACGTTTATTGTTTTGCGAATGATGTACCATCCTTGCATTCCTGGGATGAAACCCACTTGGTCATGGTGAATGATCTTTTTAATGCATTGCTGGATGCGGTTTGCTAATATTTTGTTGAGGATTTTAGCGTCAATGTTTATCAGTGATATTGGCCTGAAGTTTTTTTTCTTTGTTGTGTCTTTTTCTGGTTTGGGGATTAGGGTGATGCTGGCCTCATAAAAAGAGTTTGGGAGTCTTCCATCATTTTGTATTTTTTGGAATAGTCTGTGAAGGATAGGTGTTAGTTTCTCCTTAAATGCTTTGTAGAATTCTCCTGTGAAACCATCTGGTCCAGAGCTTTTGTGTGTTGGGAGTTTTTTGATTACTGCTTTAATTTCATCTGCTGTTATTGGTAGGTTCAGGCTTTCTGTTTCTTCCTTATTGAGTTTTGGAAGATTATATTTTTCTAAAAATTTGTCCATTTCTCCTAGGTTTTCATATTTCTTAGCATACAGTTCTTCATAGTAGTGACTTATAATTCTTTGTATTTCTGTGGCATCAGTTGTAATATCTCCTCTTTCATTTCTGATAGAGTTTATTTGGGTCCTCTCTCTTTTTTTCTTGATGAGCCTGCTTAAAGGCTTGTCTATTTTGTTTATCTTTTCAAAGAACCAGCTTCTGGATTCATTGATCCTTAGAATTGTTCTTTTAGTCTCTAAGTCATTTAATTCTTATCTGATCTTGGTTATTTCCTTCCTTCTACTTGCTCTGGGTTGTCTTTGCTGTTGTTCCTCGAGTTCTTGTAGGTGTAGGGTTAGGTTGTTTGTGTAAACTGTTTCTGTTTTTTTTTTTTTTTTTTTTTTTTTTAGGTAGGCCTGTATTGCTATGAACTTCCCACTCAGGACTGCCTTCGCTGTGTCCCATAAGTTTTGGGTTGTTGTCAGTTCATTTTCATTTGTTTCAAGGAACGTTTTGATTTCTTCCCTAATCTCATCCTTTACCCATTCATTGTTTAACAGCGTGCTATTCAGTCTCCATGATTTTGAGTGTTTTGGCATTTTTTCCTTGGGGTTGGGTTTTAATTTCAGTCCCTTGTGGTCAGAGAAAAAACTTGGTATGATTTCAATTTTCTTGAATTTGTTGAGGCTTGTTTTGTGTCCTATCATATGGTCTATTTTTGAAAATGTTCCATGTGCATTTGAAAAGAATATATATTTAGCTTCTTTGGGGTGAAGGGCCCTATATATATATTAATTAAGTCCATTTCTTCTAGGGCATTGTTCAATGCCACAATGTCTTTGCTGATATTTTGTTTGGAGGATCTGTCCATTTTGGACAGTGGGGTGTTGAAGTCCCCTACTATAATTGTGTTGCTATCAATGTCTTTCTTGAAGTCTTCCAAGATTTTCTTTATGTATTTGGGTGCTCCTGTGTTGGGTGCATATATATTTATAATGTTTATGTCTTCTTGGTGGATTCTTCCCTTGAGTATTATGAAGTGTCCTTCTGGGTCTCTCTTTATGGCTCTTTTTTGAAGTCTATTTTGTCTGAAATGAGTATTGCTACCCCAGCTCTTTTTTCTTTTCCGTTTGCTTGGAAAACTTGTTTCCAGCCTTGACTTTCAGTCTGTGTAAGTCTTTTGTCCTGAGGTGGGTCTCTTGTAGGCAGCATATGTGTGGGTCGTGCTTTCTTATCCATTCCGCTATTCTATGTCTTTTAATTGGAGCATTTAATCCATTTACGTTTAAGGTTATTATTGATAGGTACTTATTCATTGCCTTTTTTTTTTTTTGTACCTGTTTTCCTCACTCTCTCTCTTTCCCTTCCTTTCCTTAAATCAGTCCCTTCAGGATCTCTTGCAGAGCTGGTTTGGTGTAGGTGTATTCTTTTAGACTTCTTTTGTCTTGGAAGCTCCTTATTTGGCCATCTATCTTGATTGAGAGCCTTGCTGGGTAGAGTAGTCTTGGTTGCAGGCCTCTGGTTCTCATTACTTGGAATATTTCTTGCCACTCCCTTCTGGCTTGGAGTGTTTCCATTGAGAAGTCAGCTGCTAACCTTATTGGGGTTCCCTTGTATGTTACGTCCTGTTTCTGCCTCGCTTCCTTTAGGATTCTCTCTTTGTCTTGGAATTTAGCCATTTTAATGATGATGTGTCTTGAAGTGGGCCTGTTAGAGTTCCTTTTGAATGGGACTCTGTGTATTTCCTGGATTTGTGTGGCTTTTTCTCTCATCAGATTAGGGAAGTTTTCCATCATTACTTTTTCAAACAGGTTTTCCATCCCTTGCTGCTCTTTCTCTCCTGGTATCCCTATAATACGAATATCGTTATGTTTCATGTTGTCCTGC
Organism: Micronycteris hirsuta; assembly: GCA_004026765.1. Classification (NCBI taxonomy): domain Eukaryota; kingdom Metazoa; phylum Chordata; class Mammalia; order Chiroptera; family Phyllostomidae; genus Micronycteris; species Micronycteris hirsuta. Next base: position 4,022 of record PVJI01007984.1, read on the forward strand.
ATTTCCCTTAATACCTCTTCATTCTTTCTGAGCCTCTTTTACTGTTCTTGCTCTTTTTGGGTGCTTTTTTCAACCTTGTCCTCCAGCTCGCTGATCCGATCCTCTGCCTCATCGAACCTACTTTTGATTCCTTCTATTGTGTTCTTCAGTTCAGATATTGTATTCTTCATTTCCTCTTGGCCCTTGTGAATATTTTCCATTTCCTTTTTCATGTTGACATAGTTTTCAGTGAGTTCATTATCGTTTCCCCGTAGTTTCTGGTAGTTTTCTGTGAGTTCATCAAGCTTCTCAAGTTTCTTGAGCTGCCTGATAACATATGGTTTGAACTCAATATCTGATAGTTGGCTTGCCTCTGTTTCATTTATCATTCTTTCTGGGGCTTCCTCCTTTCCTTTCATTTGGGGATTGTTTCTTTGTCTTCCCATTGTTTGTGGGATTCTTCTTGCTAGCCTCTGATTCTTAAATTGATCTGTCAGGTTCTCTGGAGCAGCGAAGTTAATTTTGTGTCACTCTCTGTTTTTTGGGCTGAATCTTGTCTGGGTCCCACTCTATTCTCTTCACAATTCCTGGTTTTAATGTTTCACCTGTGGATAAAGAAGATAGGGGAAGGGAGAAAAAGAAGGAAAAGAAAGCAAAAGAAAAGAAAAAAGAAAGATAAATAAAAATAATGCTCAAATAACATAAAATAAAATATAATAAAAATATGAGATAAAAAGAAGAGAAAACTAGGCATACCATATGAAGGGAAGATAGAAGGAGTTAAAAAAATATAGAAGGACAGATAGGAAGAAGGGTGGGGGAAAACAAACAAAGAGACAAAGAGAAAACAAAAGAATGAAGAAAAAAAAAAGACTTCTGTTGGCTGGCTTCAACAGCGTCTGGTCAGGGCTGCGACAGGTTGGGAAGATATCAGACTTCCCCTGCTTTCTTCCTGGGCTGCAGTCTTAGCTGGCGTCCTGCCTCCAGCCGAGTTGCTAGGAGTTCACAGCACCTCCTCTGGGCTGCCTGATCCCCACCCTAAGTCAGAGTTTGTGAGTTCTGTGTCTCCCTTCAGTGGGGTTCGATGTTTTTCTCCCACGGAGGGAGTCTGCACAGCAGGTCTCCAATCACAGTTGCTGGGTTGTGTCTCAGGCCCTCCCAGAATGAGCTCCGCGCCCCTGTATTTTTTGACCGCTTTTGTCTCTGGATTCGGGGCTTGCAGGCCGCAGGCCTGGGCGCCCGGTCAGGCACCACCCCCAGCCCCCTCTGACTGGCTTCACCGGGTGCGTGCCTGGTCCCGGAGTTCCAGGCCTGGGTCTCCCGTTCAGTTCAATCTCCAATGCCTCCTGCTGGGATCGCTGGCCTCTGCAGACCAGTCCCCACGTACACACAGACCTCCGGACTTCTGGGGACCAAGTCTCTCCCAACAGATGCGCGTGCCTGCTTTGGCAACTCTCACACCCCAATCCAGCTCCCTCCCATGGATCCTGGAACAAACCGGGAAGCTGCTGCGACTGGATCCGCGGACCTCCGGGTTCCCCGCGAATTCTCCGGCTTCCCTACCCGAAGCAGACTCCCTACCGGCTGATCTTTCAGTTTTATGCACAATCCTGGTCGCCAATCTTCCTGAAATAAATCTGAGTGATCGCTCTGCTCCTCAGAAAATCGGCCAGATATCCCACCAGTGGGCTGGAGGAAGCCGATCCCCCTCCCTCCTACTCTGCCGCCATCTTTCCCCCCTTGGAAAGAAGTATTTTCCATATCATTTTAATGGATAGGAAGAATTAAAATGTCCATACTACCCAAAGCAATCTGTAGATTCAACACAATTTCCATCAAGATTCCAATGATGTATTTCAGAGAACACAAACAAATATTTCAAAAATTTATATGGGACCACCAAAGGCCTAGCATAGCAACAGTATTAAATTATGCTAAGCAGACATATTTTCTTATCTTAAAAATGAAAGATGTAAAGAATTGATCTTTTCTCTCAAAAAGTAAAAACAGGGTCATCTAACATCAATCTGTGACTTGAATCAAAATATGTTAATATACCAAATATAAATCATAAAGTTACCGTAACAACTATAGTGCTTATCACTGGGTTAAAATGTTCTGGACAATAAATGAGAAAACAATATGATGAACTTTATAGTCTTAGATGTGAGATCAGTTCAAGACTTGGTTGAATATTTAGAGAGATTATTCTATTCCTCGAGTTTTGGTCTTCTTTTTCTTATCTTTTAGCTATAGCTTTCTAAGTACAGCGTGGCCTTTCCATTAAGGAAAAAATAATTAACATTCATTTAGTAAATACTCTGAGAAATAACTGTATGATGTGAGAGAGAAATATTAAACAGTATAATAAGTGGATATTGTAATACTTCCCTTGAAACTTCTCACTATGTACAATTTCAGAAAAAATATAAAATGGAATCACTAATGCAGGCCAACATTTATGTGAGATTGTTTATAAATATACATTGCCAGATCCCTAAGTTTGAGATTAATCTAAGATTTAGTAAAATCTGGGACCCTGGATGGTATATGCTTATGTCATTGGTAAGGGATGGTTTTTATTAACCTAATATTATGATTGAAAATGTATGTAAGATTCTGCCTATTTTTTATATAGACGGTGTTTTGTATGCTTTAAGAGTGAACATTAGACTATTTTGCTTTAAAGTCATAACTTGAATTAATGAGTTTTTAACTTTATTCCTAAAAATAAATTTCAAAGACAAGCTACATTTCACTATTGACAATCTTTAAAGCTAGGTAGTACACTCACTCTCATTTAAGCGTATCAGAGGCCCTTACTCTACCAGCATGCGTGCCCTCTCTATTGTGTGTTTACCAACAGTTAACAATCTCACCATGTTTTTCCCACTTCTTTTCATGTGAAAATATGTGGGCAAAGACTCTTATGTTACACTCATGCTCACATTGTTTTGCTTGTGAAAGTGGCCTTTCTGCTTAAATGCAGGGCTAAGTGGTTAAACAACCTGGTTAAAAGCATAAGCAGGTAATGACAGAATAAAAGATAAAATATTGAATCCTGAGACTCAATTTGTAATGAATCTATATCCCACATGCCAAAATCGTTTGGCCACCCATAGTTTAAGGGATCCAAGGGAATACTTCAAAGAAATAGATACAAGGGAGGATGAGTCTTTGAACTAGGAGTTTCTCTTTGAGTGGAAACACGATTGCCAAAAACCCACAGATGTTCACCACATGAACAGGTGAAAAAATACTCCTCTTTCAAATATACTTATCAAAGTCTTTTCTGCCTTTCTGTAATTTCATTTTAAATAGGCCTTATTTTCAGCTGTTCTCTGCTTAAAAACCCTAATAAGTAAAGACAGATTGTACGATTTCATTAACAATGGTGAGCCAGAATCTCAAGGCCTTTTCTGAGTATTTTTTCTCAGCATATGTAATTTCCTAATTGCTGCTCTCTAAAGCAAGAACTGCAATTAGAAAAATGTTATCTGAGGACACAATTCAACTGAACATTATTTGGCATTTCAATTTGTTTTCTAGCATTGAATCATTGTAATGGAAATGCTACTTGAAAACTTTTTTTGTCATAACCACCTGCAATTGAGTTTATGGTTAATCCACACATATGGATTTCCTTTCTCAAATCTTCTTTGGACCACAAGCATACTCATTATTGCCCAGGCAAAGCGGAAATGTCCTTATTAGCAATTATGCTAGAAGGCAGGACAGTAGTTCTATTAATTTCTTGTTAGCAGCCTGGTGGAATTAACAAGATGGTCTGTGGAAGATTAAAGATGACCATAGATTCTTCACAACTTTTTCTGAGAGGTGGGTTTTTTTACTCCCCTTCCCTTGAATCTGGGCTGGCCCCAGTGAATTGTTGGGCCAATACAATATTGCAGGAATATTTAGGGACTGATAAGGCTAAGTTTTAAGATTTGCTGCTTCCATTTGGGCCTCTTGGCACACTTACTGAATGAAATCAGTTGCCAGTTTGTGAGGCGGTACAAGCAGAATCTTGCAGAGGCGCATGTGAAGCACTGAAGCACCGAGGATCCCCTCAAAGGCAGCATCGACATGCCAGCTACGTGAGGGAGTCGCCTTGGAGTAAATCTTCTGGCTTCATTTGATCCATTCCAGCTGAGGATACATGAAGCAAAAAAACCATTCCTGTCGAACCCAGCAAAAAATGAAGATTTGTGAGCAAGATTAAGATTGCTGTCATTTTAAATTGGTAAATTTTGGCATAAGTAATAGTGCAGCAATAAATAAGCAGAACGATGGCCATGGGTTCGATGAAACTATGAAGAGGAAGGGTGGGGAGAGATATTCATTTTTCTTTTTCTTAATTTATTAATTATCCTTATTATGTGTATATTTTAATTATTACATGATGTTCTTGTACCATTCTTAATGAGTGTTCTACCACTATGGATAGTCTGTTAAACTTGAAATTTTTCTAAATTGCTTGAACTGATTTTTATGCCTTAAAGAGCACACTCCAATAGTTTCCTATCAGAGTTTCCTCTACAGAATTTTCCCTATTCTGATCGTTAGTATTGGGAACTAAGAACATATATTAACCTTGCTAAAACAACATCGCCCTACATAGGCTAGCAAATGCACAAAAAAGGAGAAAACTGATGATAAAGGATGTTGCTAATGTAGTGAGAGGATACTCTTTCCCTAAAACTCTTTTTCCCTACCTCAGTAGCTGACAATATCAGCCACCAGGTTACTCAGAGTCAAAGGCAGGATTGTACATTTGAGTCTTCTATATCACTCAGACATTGGTGTTCAAGTCCCCATGGATCCTATACACATTAGAGCTCATACCTATTCACTTCCCTTTATCTATTACAACCCTCGTGGGTTATCTTTTCTTCCTGCATAACAGCAATAATGGAATTTCCTAAGTCCCTGTTTCTTCAATATAATGCATTCACAAATGAGAGGAGTGACCCTTTTAAAAGGAAAATTATACTTGTGTATATTACTGAAAAGTACACAATGAAAACCCTACAGGTATTCACAAGTTTGATCTGCAAACACTTTGACCAGCCATCCCTGTTTTGACAATAGCTTCCTGTCACTCAGGCACTACAAACATTGTTTCCTCCTATTCTAACGCAGAGACTTTTCCTGGACCTTCAAGTTGTGGGCTCCTCCTGCTTCCTGGAAATCAGTTCTCAATCCAAGTAACCCTGGCCACTAAACAATCCGAGGTTATTTCCCTCCTCAAATCTTACTAAACATTAGTTTCTCCATAAAACTAACCACAGCTGAAACCACTCTGGTGACATATTTGTGAGTTACTTATTGTATATCCTCCCACCTTACCCAGTAGGCGAGTGCTCTAAGAATGGGGGACAGGATTTTTTGCTGTCTCAGAGCTGAGAATATCCTATTTTAGCAATATTTCTCAAACCACAAGATTCACTCTTTTTTAAATAACAAAATTTGCATTAATTTTTGTTAGATGAACAAATAAATAATTCTTATAGTCCTTTCTATACTATGCTTATCAAGGAATTTTCAACCAGGTAATAAGCATAATGCCAAAAATTCTCATTTAAATCTTGAGGAAACAATTGTAAGAAATGTTTCCTTTCATTTGTAGATTGAAGAAATACACTAAATATCTATACATATATATATACATATGTATATATATATGCACACATATGTGTATGTATATGTATTTTTTATTTTTTACTAAGTTTATATTAGGCAAAGATAAGAACACAAAATGAGCCAGTCTCTTTACCCTAGACTGACTCTAATTTTCTGTTGCTTTTCTTGTTGTTTTTCAAATAGAAAAAGTCCAAATAGGTCTTTTTAAAAATTGCCTCACAAGAAGTGAAACAGCATCACCGAGAAGAGAGGAAAACAAATCTTACAGATGAGAAATGATGTCAGTCTTTTTTTTTTATAGCAGCCACAGCCATTTAAAAAGTGAAATAATTTTGCAGTATAACCAAATCAGTTCTACAAAGATAAATGAAATGTGTGCCCAATATTTTTCATTTAATTAAAGGTAAAAAATTGTGGAACATCAAATAAACATTTGGGGGGAGTTTAGAATATCAAAACTGGGTCCTGTGAGAATGAACGGTTAAATTTTTGAAAGCAGCGGTAAGCGTTTCAGTGCTGCCGGTTGCGGCAAATCCCTACTAAGTAACGCATCAACAGAAGTTTTATATTAATGTGTAATTTTGTTCTAAACATTTACTTTTTATTTCCAATAATGTTTGGAAATTGTCAACTGAATTTGACTCTAAACCTTTTTTTTAAACTCCTCTGATCAGAAGAATCTCTGCTATTAATATATACTTATCTTTTTTATAGAGCTCTGAAGTAGCAAATTCATTAAAATAGTGTTATTTCCATCTGGCATTTTTAAAATTGTGACAATTAGGAATTGGTAAAACACAGATTTAGTAAGCCTCCACACTGTTTCATCCCCCTGAAAAGCATAAATAAGTACAGCAAGCAGCTTGAGAAAAAGTTTCAGCAGTAGTTTATAACATTTGTAGTTATTGTTAGAAAATTATTTCAGTAAATGTGTTTATAGAATTTCCTTTCTTTAGAGCAAATCAGGAGATGATTTCATCTTTTTAAAAAATAAATCAGGCATTTAATAATAAGGATAAAACAAAATCAGAGTTATAGCTAACAATCATTAAATACCATGAGTCATGTACTACTACATCCTTTGCAATAATTAATTGCAATAATTTGATTCATTAATTTAATCTTTGTAATAATTTGGCAGGGTATAAACTACTTTTATACCCAGACAGTAGTGCTGAGATGTAAAATAACGTTCCTTACCCAGGTCAAATAGCCAGTACGCATTGGAATTGGCTTTCAGACTGAGGCCAGCAGTCTGACGCCGGAGCACAGGGTCCTGATCTTCAGGCTGTGCTGCCTCCCGATGGAAGTTTTAGGTTCTCAGCACATACAGGTCTACCCACCAAAGCACATTCGAAGATAATGATCTTTGGAATTAAGCAAACGTGTTCAAATACCACTTCTGCTACATATTATTTTTTATCATTTTGAAGTTCCCTAACTTTTCTGAGCTCTGTTTTTCCCTCTTCAGTAATAAAAATAATCATTTATCCCAGGTCTCAAGAGATGCTATAAGAATGAAATATACTTACCTAAATGAGATCTGCCCAGCATTGTGGCTGACATAAGTCTGTTGATCAATAAATATTAATTTCCATTTCTTACTTTTAAATATGACAAGGAATATGTATAGAAATTTGAGTGTGTACCAGTCATCATATGCTATTTCAAAGAGTACGAAGGCCAAAAAATACTGTTTATTAAATTAGAGCTGATTTCCTAAATAATCTGAGTGTTCCTTTGACTGGGATGAGAAACTGTCTCGTACAAGTTTCCCTCATAGGTTTCGCTCTGAGATATTCACAGACAGTTGAGAAATGTTTAATTTGTATTTGGAACTGAGTTCAAGGTTATAATAAATTATGATGGATAGCAGTTCTGGGTGAGTGATATTCAAGACACTCTGTGAGATTTTTCAGGCTTTACCTTGTGGAATTGTGAATTTTTTAGAACATTTCGATGGTATTAATGTGCCCTGTAAATATCTCCTTCCACTTTGTGTTTCTTCATGGTCACACTGTTTCACGTTTAATTAACTAGTAATTTTGATGCTATACTGGACAGTATGAATAATATATGGTTTTGAATAGCATTTGCTTCGTCCAGGAATTTCGATTTTATTTCAACAGTATTTAACCAGTTGCAATTTTGTAAGTATCACGTTGTCCTTTTATTCAACGTATTTAGTCACTTGTATTTTTGACAGTGTACTTTTATAATTAGTCACTTTTTTCTTAAGTTTATAGTAGATTTGCTATTTTATTATTTTGTGTTTCTTAAATACTTTTTATATTACATTATTTGTTTTTATCTTTAATACTTTTTCATCTTTATAGCCATGTATTTTGGCCATCTCTTCGTATTATTTTATTTGAATGTGTAAGTCTATGATTTTAAATATTTACTTAGAAAATAAAGGTGTTTACGGCACAGACCTTCACCTGAGAACGTCTTTAATTTTGCTAATATGTAATGACACAGTGTTTTCAATATGTTTCTGTCTAGACAGTATAAAGCTGAGGTGTTTGTTTTCACTCTGCTATCAGGAATCTTTAAAGAGAGAAGTTTGCGTGTTTCAGTTTTTGTTTAAATTTTTGGTAAATTCATGATGGTTAGAATTGTATTACTATTATTTTTATTCATTTTTAATGACATTTTATTTACTTTTTTTAGAGAAGGGGAAGGCAAGGAGAAAGAGAGAGAGAGAGAGAGATATTAATGTGCGGTTGCCTCTCACACACCCACTACTGGGGACCTGGCCCACACAACCCAAGTATGTGCTCTGACTGGGAATCGAACCAGTGACTTTTGGTTCGCAGCCCATGCTCAATCCACTGAACTACACCAGCCAGTGCTATTATTAGTATTTTTTAAATAGACTTTACTTTTGCCCTACCTGGAATTAAGCAAACTTAATGGGAGGCTTAGTTAATTAGAGCATTCTTCCATTCACCAGTGGTTCCCAACCTTTTTGGCACCACGGACCAGTGTAATGGAAGACTGGGGCAGGGAATGGGTTGTGGCGGGGCATGGGTTTCAGAGCAAAAGACAGGAGGCGTAGCTCAGGTGTGCTTTGCTTGCTGCCTATTCCTAACAGGCCATGAGTTGGAGATCCCTGCCCTTCACCAAAAGGTTGCATGTTTCATTCCCAGTCAGGGCATTTACCTAGATAGTGGGTTCAGCCAGTGTGCATATAGAAGGCAACCGATTGATGTTTCTTTCTCATGTTGCTGCTTTTCTCTCCATCTCCCCTCTCTCCCTTCCTCCCTCTCTAAAATTAATGAACACATCCTGGGTGAGGATTAAAAAAATGGACTTTAGTTTTTACAGCAATTTTAGGTTTTCAGCAAAATTGAGCGAAGGTATAGACTAGATTTTCCACATGGCCCTCTGCCCCACACATGCACAGCCCCTTAACCAACATCCTCCACCAGTATGTACATTTGTTAGAATCAAATGTACATACAGCATTATCAGTCAAAGACCAGCATTAAAATTCATATAAAATTCATATAAACTAACTCATAATTTCCCTACATTATTGCCAGAGAATATGGTATATAATATTTTTATTTTTATAGAATTTCTAATAGTATGAAGAATTGTCAAGATAAATTTTCACACTTCATGGGCATGGGGAATGAAAGTACATTATTTACATTTGGGGCATGAAATATATTCGACAGTGTATGTGTGTGTAAAAAGTAACCAAGAAAGTCTGGTACTAGCATAAAAGTAGACACATACTTGTAGATCAATGGAATAGAACAGAGAGCCCAGAAATAAACCCATGTCTTTATGGTCAATTAATATTTGACAAAGGGGCACAAGCATACAATAGAGTAAAAACAGTCTCTTCAGTAAATGGTGTTGGGAGAACTGGACTGTTATATGCAAAAAAAAAAAAAAAAAAAAAAAAGAAAGAAAGAAAGAAACTGGACCACCAGCTAACACCATACACCAGAATAAACTCAAAATGGAAAAATTCTTAAATGTAAGTCCTGATACCATAAAAATCCTAGAGGAAAACATAGGCAGTAAAATTTCAGATATCTCGTGTATCAATATTTTTGCTGATATTTCTCCTAGTGAAAGGGAAATAAAGGAAACAAATAAACAAATGAGGCTACATCAAATTAAAAAGCTTCTCCATGACTAAAGAAACCATCATCAAAATGAAAAGGGGACCAACTGTGTGGGAGAACATACTTACCAATGATACATCAGGCAAAGGTTTAATCTACAAAATATACAAGAAACTCATAGGACTAAACAACAGAAAGACAAACAATCCAATTAAAAATGGTTATCATTAATAAACAAACAACAAGTGCTGGCAATCATATGGAGAAAAGAGAACCCTAGTGCACTGTTAGTGGGAATGCAGACTGGTGCAGCCACTGTGTAAAATAGTGTGGAGGTTCCTTAAAAAATTAAAAATGGAACTGCCTTTTGACCCAGTGATTCCACTGCTGGCAATATATGCTAAGAAGTCCAAAACACCAATTCAAAGAATTTATGTGCCCCTATGTTCAGAGTAGCACTGTTTTTAATAGCGAAGATTTGGAAACAGCCTAAGTGCTGATCAGTAGATAAGTGGATCAAAAAACTCTGGTAAATTTACACAATGAAATACTGTGCAGCAGAAAAAAGAAGGAGCTCCTGCCTTTTGCAACAGCATGTACAGAGCTGAAGACTATTATACTGAGTGAAATAAGTCAGTCAGTGAAAGATGAATATCGTATGACCTCATTTATAAGAAAATAAACTAATGAACAAAATAGAACAGGGACATGGAATCATGGAACAGACTGACAGATGTAAGGGGAGGGTAGAGGGGGATGTTGTTGGAAAGAAGGGGAAGGGATTAGTTAGAGAGCATACCCGGACATGGGCAAAGGTGTGGGGATTGACTATGGAAGTGGGGGGGTGGGCTATGTGGAGAGGGGAGAAGGGGGAAATAGGACAACTGTAATAGCATAAACAATAAAACATTAAAAATTTTCAAAAAAGTTTGCAAATGAGAGAGAATTTTATGTTTCCTCCATACATAACAATATTCCAAATGTTATTATTGTTCTTAATATATTCACTTGTGTTTGTATACATAAGCTATAATAGGCTGAGTTTGTTTCCTACAGTTGTTTTGTTTATTCCATTTTATATTTTTGAAAATATTTGCAATACAAATTCTGATCAATATATAAAACTTCCTAATAATTCCCCATTGTGATTTTAATAGTTTATAAATTACCATTATACACTTCTCTTTGCTTCATTTTATACTTTCTATATTAAATTTGACCTCTTATTACTGATATCATAATCAATTTCTTTTCAATTGCATTTACCGAATAGTTTTTGTTGTTGTTATTAACTTTCAAGTAATTGGGTAGCACATAGAAGGGGTTGGAGTTTCTATTTTTGATCAATTATGATGATATTTACTTTTTTAAGACAATTGAATCTCACTTATAAATACTGATATATTAAATACTTTTATGCTTAGATAATTTTATATATTATAATATTTGCCTCCAGGGCTTGTTTTTATCATTTGGGTTAGTAATTTCTAGGGTTCTGTTCCTACTATCTGTGTCGAGTTTTCAGGTTTCTCCCTTGGTTTGATGAATATAATTGCATTGTACAGTTATTTTTTACACTTTGGGTTAGCGATTATTCCTCCTTTCATTGAAGATGACTTGTTCTTGTCATTCAATTATCATGTGCTCTTTTAATTATTCATTGGTTTACAGGGCTATAGCTAAGAGGTGGGTAGAAATACCCCTACAAGACTGCTTTTTAATGGCAGTTATGTTGCCCACTTTAATAAATGTAGTTTTATCTTGGTTCTAACCAAACCACTGTCTCCTGGTGAGTGGTACAGAATGTGGCTCTGCCCATCAGGTGGCTGTCCCCAGTGACTGCTGCTGTGACTACAGAAAAAACAACAAAAAGTGAATTGACAAAAATATACATTAATTGATGAAATCATTTACAAGATAATCGGTTTGTAAAGGGACATAAAGGAAGGCCATGGCATTCTGGAAAATGTTAAAAACTGTAAGCAATTAGTGTTTAATACTTGACTAATTTCTGTCTCTTAACTCTACTGCTTATAGGCCATTTTCACTAGAGTAAGGATTTTCCCCCTCAGAAAACAGTATTTTATCCCAATTCTGCCATTTATTAATCTTTGTTACAAAAATTTTGAAAACATAAAAATAGAGCACTGTAATGAATGCCCCTATCCATGTTACTATTACTCTCTTCAGACTGTGTCAGTATTGACAAACCCAGCTTCACATATACTCCCACCAGGAGAAAATATGTAGGAATAAATTTAACAAAGAAAGTGATAGACCTGTATACTTGAAAACTACAAATTATTAATGAAAGAAATAAGTCAGACTGCTCTGAACTTTAATTGACTTTGTAACTGTTACCGAAATACTTTTCTATGCCTTGGCTGTCTTATTTGTAAAATTGAATATTGATGACACTGTTCTTATCAGCATGGGTGGGTACTGTTGGAAATGCCTTTTAAAGTTTTATTCAAACAACTGTGGTACTAATATTTAAATCAATATAACTTCTGGGAAAGCATTAGCAAGACAGTAACAGCCAATATTCAAGAATAAAAGAAACTAGCCCTGGCTGGTGTAGCTCAGTGGATTGAGTGCAGGCTGGGAACCAAGCGGTCCTGGTTCGATTCCCAGTCAGGGCACATGCCTGAGTTGCGGGCCAGGTCCCCAGTAAGGGCCATGTGAGAGGCAACCACACATTGATGTTTCTCTCCCTCTCTTTCTCCCTCCCTTCCCCTCTCTCTAAAAATAAATAAAAATTTAAAAAAAAAGAATAAAAGAAACTAAACTTGTATTTCTTTAATTCGTAATACAACAGGTTATAAAAATACCCATGGCGTACAGCTCAAGTGGGTGTGTTCCAGGACACTGCCCATGGTCCCTGGTAACTCGCATGCTGATTGCCTCATCTCCTCCCACTACTACATGTCTTTTCAGGCCTCCCACAAAACTGGTGTGCAAATTTGTTCTTGGCTATTAATCAGTTAACCTTTCTGTAGAGAAGATGAAAAATTTTCAGTGATGATTAATCTTACTCCTCTGTACATATTATCGAGGATATTTTTCTTGTGATTATTATTTTTTAAATTCTCATTATAAATGTATTATTAAACCTTCTTTTCTCCAAACAACAAAAGCAAAGCTGGATGATTATTTAACAATGAAGCACCACCAGCTGGTCCTCCAGCCTGGTGAAAGTTACCATGTGTTACCACTTTATCTTAACATAAATCTTTAAATATGAAAATGTGAAAAGTAAATTAAGTTTCTGAGTGTCTTTGGATATGAACCATAGAAAACAGCAACACTTTAATGCTAAAACCAATCATCAGGGACTTGTGGTGGGAACTGAAGGACATCAAGAAAAAACAGATAGACATTAATTAGTTTAGCTCACTTATGTGACTTTCATCATCGCTATCCTCTGAAAGTGGTGATGCCACACTTAAAATTTGAATGCATGCTTATTAATGTCAAAAAATATTAGTCCAATTATAAAGATACAGAAACAATGAAAAAATGCCCAGCTGAGAAATGAATAGTGTACATTAAAAAGTGTATTTTGGCCCTTTTAATGGTTATGCCACTTTATTGCTTATCTTAGGACAATTCTGCTTTATATGGACCAGTGAGTAGTGTTTTTTTTCTTTCATTAATTCTAAAGTGTTTGTTCCATTAGTAACTTACAAATTACTTCACTGATTCACTTCTTCTCACATACTCAGGAAAATTTTGGTTAATTTTAGATTTGACACTTAAATCTTTAAGTGCTTCACTTATAGAATAAAAAAATCCCATACTATAAAAAATGCAATAAAATGTTTAGATAAGTTTTGGAAAATAATAAAATAAAATGAAATGAAAAGTTTTAGATAACTATTAAAAATAATAAAAGCTCATTTTTTGCACTATTTAGTATATTTTTTGAATCAGAGAACAAAGAGAGGGTTGTGTGTGTGTGTGTGTGTGCGTGCTACAGAGGAATTATAACCACCACTTTGCTGGGAAGATTAAATAAGATAAGGTCTGTGGAAAATGTGAAGTGCTAGGCAAAGAGAGGTTAACATTTTGATCATTGCTCCCCTCTTCAACTCCCTCCCTTCAGTAACCTGGAACTGTCCTCTCAGCTTTGACTTAGGAAATTGACCCCTTTCCATGACTGTTTCAGATTTATGTGACCTCTGTACTGCTCTGAGAAGTAAGAAAAACGGTCTCGTCACTCTGTATGTAAGACCACACTCGCTCTCATTTTCCCTCTCCTGCTTTGCTTCTCCAAGCCATTGGGAATGTGGGTAGCAAAGCACAAAGCATGAACAGGCGCTCCCTTCATCCTCCCTGCCTTTCAGAGGGAGGTCACATGGCCCTTGGGAGTCCTCTCACAGGGTTGTGGGCAAACACGCACAGTTTTAACACCCAGCGGGCTCTTTGCACGTGACTTTATAATAGAAAGAAACAGGATGATCATAATTAGAAAGAAACAGGAAATATTCTGGTATCTTGTGTTAGCCTCTAGCTGAGAAAGAAGGTAAGAGGGCAAAAGAGGATCTGGACTGGTGTCATAATGGAGCTCAAAACTGAAGGCTTCTGGGGGCAGTTTTACCTCGGAGAGGTGCTCTGAATGGTATGGAACATTGACTACCGTGCATGTATAATTTAAATCTTCAGTACTCTTTAGCAATTTAAATTATTCTTTGGATATTTCAAATGTTCTGGAATTTGTTTCTGAAAGATACAACCATAAAGTAGATAATTTTATCGTGCTAAATAACTTCAAGATGGAATTATTTTTAAACATTCACTTTTAAGTTGTTTGAAATTCAGAGCATCATTTTTTTCTCAAGTAAGTAAGTTTATAAAATCTGACTATACTTTTTAATCATTTCTAAAGGCCTGTCTAGGGCGCTGTCACTCAATCTTCCCCCTCCTCATTCCAAGCACCACTTGAAGTTTCCTTTCACAAGCGCCCCGTGTGTTACCTGGTCCTGCCTGGGGTAGATCCAGCACTCACGCCTCGGTTTGTGTTGTTGTTGTTGTTCATTTACTTCCTTGTACTTATCCCAAACAACTGAATGTGGAAACTTAGTTCTCGTGATTGAATCTTTGCTTTGCTCTTTTTTCTAAACCACTGTTGTGATAATATTGCTCCAACTACTCTGAGACTTTTAATACTGGCACTCTAAATTATGCCTTACCACCAACCTTTTCCAATAATAACACTGACAATTATATAACACTGCTCTGAGTCATTTATATCTAATCATTACTACAATTTCTGAGGCTGGAACAATTAAGATACTAAAGCACAGAGTAATTAAATCATATTTCTAAAATCACAGAACTAAGCATTAAGAAGAGCTGGGATTTGAACTTAGTAGCCAAGGTCTCCAATCAATGTAGGAGACCACTCTGTGAATTGTCCAGTTCCCCTGATTCATCATATAACTTACTTCTAAACTCCCCACTCCCAAACCTCTGTGTTCATAGTTCCACTGGAATATCTATCTATCCATTATCTTTTCCAGAACCCCCTGACCTTCCTATAGCTATGCTATCAGTGTATATATGAGAGACAAGTCAATTTACTCATTTTCAATTTGGTTTAGGAATGGTCCTGTGAACTTTATATATATATTTATATACATATATATAAAAATAAAAGAATTCCCTTGTGTTTAGTGAACTTCCTAGTTACAGAAGTTGCGGAGGAAAAGATGCCAGAGAATAAATGATCAGAAGCAATATTTTCTTTCTTGAGCAGAACTACAGATACAGTAAGACCACAGGACAATTATACTCCACTTTTTTTTTTACCTCACCAAAATTCAATGTTAGAGTCCATATTTTTAATAATATCCAAAAGGGCTCATGAAAGATGTTGATTTTTATAAGTAAAATCATTAGGTAAAATATGGGATTGGTTATAAATTGCTTGAACTTCTCACTTGTCTCACTTGTTTAGAGATGGTTCCATATAACAGAGTAGAAAACAATAGACTAAAATGTCCATTCCACTTGGGGAAGTAAAGGGGTGATTCAGAGTCAGGTGAGTCTTATAAGTATAATTATATTAATGGTCCAAAGTGGTAAAGGACATCCCAGACAAAAGCAGGTATAAATGTACTAACAAATGAGTTAATTTTAGGGATCACTCATTATATCAATTATTCATTTTAAGTATACAAGATCCCAGACCCTTTCTAGGTCCTTCATGATATTTAGAATAATCAAAAATGATTTAAATGCAGGTATTATATCACTGTTTTACATATTGGCATAACTGAATTCAGATAGGAGTAGTACTCTTTTTTTACAAATTATATACTTAGTGGTGGTTAGTCTGAGATTCAAATCCAAAAATATTTACCTCCTAAAGCAATACACATTTCTCTAAGCCAGAGAATACCTTGTGGCCTAGGCTGAAGTGAGCCAAAACTGAGGGAGATGTTGATGGGGCTAAAGAATTAGACAGAAATCAGATTATGGAGTAAAAATAACACATAACAAAATTCTTCCAGTTTTGTAGAGGAAGATTAGAAAAAAATAGAGACAGTTATTAGGATATTGAAATAAACCAATGGGTGGCTTAATAACAACTAGAGTGACATTGAGAGAAGTAAGTGTCAGAAAGAAAATCCAGAGGATATAACGATCAATATGTCTCATTGACTTTAATTCCCTAATTTGAGCAGAGTTGTTTGGCTGTTACAGTGGAAGAAGGGTAGGTGTTAGAAAATGGATTCGGTGTAGAGACTGTTTCATTAGAGATAATATGTTTGGAGTGAAAGCAAGAATGAGAGAGCATGCTGGATAAAGAGACAGATGATGGATCAGATATAGATGATGGATAGATGATGATAGATGATAGATAGATAGATAGATAGATAGATAGATAGATAGATAGATAGATAGATAATAGAAGAGTGAAAGAGAGAGAAAGAAAGAGAGAAACAGCTTGAGATGGAAAGATTTGACCCTACTTCTTGACCTTGGTACTGAGCTTGCTCACCAATATCTGTCCCACAGAAATGGTTAGTTAAAGTGGCCAGACTGAAGTATGCACCTTCTATTCTGTTCTGACCTGCACCCCTTGCCAACCTGCTGCTCTTTTGACACCAGCAAACAAAATGGACTTAAGTAACACATTAGTTGACTACAAAATGAATACAGCTATACAATGCAATGACTTGGTTTGGGTTTTTTTCTATGAACACAAAGAATAACAGTGATCATTTATTTAATGTTTATCATCTTCAGACAGAATATTACAAGGTTCTAACATATTATCTTATTGATTCCTACAAGACCCCATGAGATCAGTTATATTATTATTTTTGCTTTGTAAATAAGAAATTAAAGCTTAAACAAGTTTTAGCCAATACCCTAAACAACTAGTAATTAATAGAGCTATTCCTCAAATCCAGCTGTTTGATTTCAAAGCCCAAGTGTTTAACAATATCCTAAAATGCTTCCACAAATTCTTCCTGAATACAGTGGATAATGCAAGATCACATCTCCACATCTATATTATGATCAAATTCAAACTTTGCAGGGTTTCAGAACTTTTATGTGTGGCTTGTGCAAGAAGCTTAGCTTAGCTTTATTTCCCATTACTCTCTGAAGAAATGTCAATGCCGTATCTATATGAACTCCAAATTCCACCAATGCCTGCTCTGCTCTTGAGCAGACCATGTTCTTTCACATGCCCATGTCTTTGCTCAGGCAAAATATGGAGGTCTTCACATCCAACACCACTTGTTTTAAATGCCATCTCCTTGGTGAAGACTTTCCCACACTTTTACCTCCAAAGATTGTTTAATTCTACTTCTTTGCAGCTGTAGCATTTTGTATAAAGCTTTGTTATCATATTCACTTCATTTTTATTTGTGTTTTCATGTCCGAATCTTTCTCATGCATGTCTCAGGAATCTTTTATTTATTTCCATGTTCTCTGTAGGCACAGTGTCAGTCGTTACGTTGTCACTGAATCACAACTGGAGATGAAAACGCTAAAGATGTCTTATTTGCTAAGAAATTGTGGGATTTATTTCTAATCTCTCTCCATTTTTCTCTGAAATGGCAGTTAGGCCCACCTAGTGTGTGTGGGCAGGCGGGTGAAACCCACTGGTGGGAGCAGCTTCTAGAGCAGGCTGGAACAGGGCTCTGGGCGGAGCACAGTGAAAGGACAGGTGTTCATGTTGCTATCCTGCTTTTCATCAATTAATCTTTGTCATTACACACGTAGTGAATGACTGTCAGTTCTCTTGAAATAATTTGCTAATAGAAGATTAAAATGGCTTGAAAGTACTTGAGTATTTTGAGGGGATGGATTACTACCTGGTAGAGGAGAAATAGATGAGAGAATAGATAGGAGAGATCAGAAGTACAGTGAGATTGCCTTCTATTTAAAATAATGCAGTCACTGTCGATAATAAAGAATATTAACTTCAAAGAAGTTGCAGTGCTCCCTCTGATTTTGATGTATTTTGACAAACATTATATTCTTAATTATTTGTCAGAGAGTAAAACATTAGGCACTGCTTTGGGATCAGATATTGAAGATAATAAAAAAAGGAAGAAGGAAATTAACATTCAAAGTGCTTTTAAATAGTATATAAGTTCCTTCTTTATGGGGAAAACATTATATGACATAAATATATATACACTCAATGTTTTAAAGTATTAAATAATTCAAGACAACATAAACTAAATAATATAAATTATACAAAAATGATTGTAGATAAATTATTCAGTCATAATGCCATTAAAGAGGAAAGTGGGATTAACATAAATTGAGAAAAGATTGGTTTTCAATAGCAATGCTAAAAAGTGAAACATAAATTACAAAATATTAAATATTTTTGGAATATGTGTTTTATCTCTTCAGACCAAGAGAATTTGCACAGATCAGAGATGTTTTTATAACTTAATATATTGAGAGGCCAAAGGAGAGAGTCGTGATGAGGCAAAGTTAGTTCTACAAAGTGTTAGGTTTGGTTAGGCTAACTCAGCCTACGGGTATGACTAAAGTGGCACTGACGGCTCAGACCTAACTGAAATGTATACTTGCTTTCATATTTGGAAATTTATAATGTAAAATGATCAGCCTATGCGCATTCTGCTTGCAAGTTATCACCTAACCCTTGTCCATGAATAGGTAACAAGTTCACATTTAGCTAGTTAACACCTTGAGGCCAAACCAAATGAAACAAAATATAGGAAGTGGCATTTTCCTTTAAAAAAATCTGTGGAGAGAATTGTAGAATAAAGGAGCTGCATGAAAGTAGGAGAATTAGGATGTAGGATATGGGATAGGATAACAGGGCCCTGAAGGTTGTTTGTAACCAATATCAATAAAGATTAATCTCCTACCCATGAGAGTGTTGGTACCCCCTGAAGCAAACATAATTGGTCAGTCTTGGTGAAAGCTGACCGTTCTTAAAGATGATGGTGAAATTCACATAAATTCTCCTGTGAGCAGTTTCAGTGGGGCCTTGCAAGTGATTCTAAATGATCCTCAAGGGACACACACACACACACACACCATATATACATGCATACATATATAATATATAGGGATATATACATCTATGTAGATAAATATATCTATATAGATGTAGATGTATCTATATAGATATATACATATATGTATATGTTATATATCTTATCTAATATAAGATTTATTATCTTATACCTTATATTGCATGCAATATATAACATACATATGTGTGTGTGTGTGTGTGTGTCTTATGGAACAAAATGGACTCCCCCTGAGGATGACCTGAGTTTTTTAAGCTCAAAGCTTATGCTAACAAAACTATTAAATCTGTGATGACTGAGAAAAGAGATGAAGAGAAAATATCTGAACAATTATTATTTTATTATTACTTTAAAATTATTCTGTCAGCACTAAGAAAGTTCAAATGATTCCAAGAAGTGAATTACTGACCTATTATATTCCCTAGAAAACTAGGATATTTCTACATGAGCTAGAAACAAACATCTTTTCCTTTAGTTTTGAGCGGTGTTAAACAATTCCCCTTAGGGATTTTAGCAACAGTAGAACATTATTTTTAAATTAACTTTTTCATTAAATGCTTGTTTCCCTTGAAAAGAGAGCAGCTGTTAGTGCTGGCAGACTACCCCCCCTCCAATCTATGAGTGCAAATCAGAAACAATTTGTTTTGTGAATAATCTACAGTATGACAATTTGTCTACAAATATGTCACTGCCTGTTTACCTCAGTGTGTGTCAGTTGGATTTTGCCCCTTCTTTTCAGAGAAAAGAGTAAGGAAATTTTGACAGCATCCCTGCCTGCAGGCCTGGCACTGAAGCCTCTCCCCCAACGTCCTGTTGCCACTAAGAACCACAGGGAAGGAGAAGCCACACACTGTGCAGTGTGGGCTTCGCAGGACTAGGCCAGCTACAAAATTAGAGACCTAGGCTCTCACCGAGAGAGTAGAGTGCTGTTCATACACAGGAAGATCTGTCTGTACAGCACTTTGATTAAGTCTAGGAAGAACCTTAATAGACTGCCATTTACTAGAAAGGAACCTTTTACAGACAAGTGTTTGGGGCCTGCAGTTTGATATATTTCTTCTGTCAGCTTCCTCTATACTGAACAGCTGATGCTTGCATTAAAAGAAGATCAAATAAAAGGCTTATTCAGCGTTTACCAGATTTCCAGGAAGGAAAAAAACAAATGTCAGCTTTAGCTACTTATATATAAGTATATCCTTCTATATGTCAGCTTATATCACCCTGTGTGCAGTATGGTTCACCTTGTGTACTTGGTATTATAATGAGCAAAGCTCCTTCCCATAGTTAGGCACAGTTTTCTCCTTTGACCTAGGCACTTGCACTATATTCACAAAAGTGACCTGAGCGAGTGAACCCAAGAACCTAATTAGATTGTTTCTGTGGTTTGTGGATTACTCAGAAAGGTCCTAACATTATTTTGTGACACATGATAAATGTTCCCTTTCATAGTATTCAGCAGTGGCATTAGTGTTATGATAACTAAATTACTAATCTCTATTCCTTTTCCAAATGTTTGTTTTTTATGTCATTTTCCCCCCAAAACCAAGATGTAGGAAGGAAATGGCAAACTCAATGCACAGGTGATTTAAAGTGCCAAGCACATATCCATTTGCTGCATGAATATATATCACAGATGCTTATTTATTAATGGCTCCAGATGTGTTTGGAAAATAAATTTCAAGATCAAGGGCAGTCTAAAGATATGTACCTAAAGCCTCAATTATGCAAGAAGGTAAAACCTGGGCAAAAATGCAAATGTTACTTATTTTGCACTGAGATCATTTAAACATATTATGTAAATAGGGACAGGGGCTCAAGGAAGTCAGTACTACTTTTCTTTCAAATGTACTTGCAAAACTTCAAGTGTTACATTACACACAGAATTCACCATGAGAGACAAGTCTTGACAACCTACCTGGACTGGTTTCTGTTCAAATCCCATTAGAGTAGGAAAATAATAATGTACAGAGACCCAAATTTGGTGGAGCATAGAGTATTCCTTTATCCCAACTTAAAACAAAATGTGCTGTGTAGAAATAGTAAAAATTTCTTTATTTCCTATATGTTATAAAATAGGTATTGAAGACATAAGATACTGTTAGATAATTAATTACAAATTAAATAAAACTGTGATAACATTTGAAAAATATGATTCCTTCTCAATTTTTCTATGATAGGTAAAGAGGATGCATAAAAACTAAAATGCATAGTAAACTTTTGGAAAAATTAAGCGCAATGTGAGGTAGAGGGAAACATAAAATTCCACATATGAGAAGGAGACCAGAGACAGGTGGATAAAGATGGTGGGTTGAATAAACCCATTGATTTTTGCTTTCAAATAAAAGGAGAGAAAATAATCTTCAGAGTCATAACCGTCCATGGAGAAAGAAAACAGATAAAACAGCAACTAACTGTTTTGAATCTGGAGTGGCAATAGATGTTGTGACTGACATAGGGTATACAAGAGAACTGCATTCTCAGCTGGCCTGGAGAAAGTGCAATGGCACCATTTATACAACGGAACCATGGAAAGATGTAGAGATTGGTAGCACTGGATGCTTCTTGAAGTGGGAAAAAAGGCAGAGAGAAAAGAAGAGAATTGTGTGAAGGACTTTTGAAGAAGCAGTTAGAAGCCCCCTGATTTCCCCATTAAAGGTCTGTGAGTGCTGCACTGTGGACCGAACGCCTGGCCCAGATGCCCCTTTGGTGAGTGACTTGTGACTCTGCTGTTGTGAGTGTTGCTTCAGACAGACAGGTGTCAAGGATTTCCTTAGCTTACAGAAGGCCATTTTATTCAAGGTCTCACTTCTATTCTGGGTAGCCCATGCTAATGGCTAGTCCATGCAGGCTGATAAAGGTCTAACATTTTAAGCCAAAGTAAGGACAGTTCTGAAGGGCTGCTCTAGTTCCAGAGCTCTCTGTGGGGCCAGTTGAGTATTCACTGGGACTATATCACAGCTCAACTTTTCCCTCTGCACAAATATAATTTCTTTCCCTCCTCTCTGCATATACTGAAACCAAGGGATTGCCTGAATAAACCTCTTGCACAATAATTCAGTTTCAGAGCTTCTTTTCCAGAAACCTGACCTGCAATAATGGTTCTTCCTGATCTCCAAAGAAGACAGGTGACATATTCTTAGCAGTCTGTAAAGCAAAGAGTCTTTCCTAGAAAGGGGAACACTAGGGCAGGAATTTTATACTTAATACAAGTCAAATAAATGTATATTTATACACCAGACAAAGATGCAAACGTATGTCCTTCACAGATTGCCTTTGGGGTGCTTAAAGAAAGCCTTCTCTGTAGAATCCGAATAGCCTAAGAGGAAAGACATACTTACGCCTACATTTAGGTAAAATGACACAACCAGATGACCTTACAGTAAAACCCACAGTGATCCCCATGACAGCAAAGAGCTTATAACAAGCTGCTCTGATGCCTTAGAAAAAATCTGAGATAAACAAGTGTACATACAAATTCATTAACATGAAAAATAAATATCAGGATATATTTTTTTTAATGTGGAGCAGTCCAAGACTGTTAAAAGATTAGGTAAATGGTGATTATTTACATTTTCAGAACATAAAAAGAGAGAGTATTATATGTATAAAAGAAGGCAGGATGCTATAAGAAAGAATAAAGAATTCCTAGAAATAAAGGTGATGTTAGTTTGAAAAATTAATATAAGGTAGAAAAGACTTGAGGCCATTCTCTGAAAATACATAAAAAAGGCAAAGTTAGGGAAAATAAGAAACATTATAAGAAATATGGAGAATTACTCTGGAAGGTCCAACATACAAATTCATGAAGTTCTCAAAAAACAGAACTGTGAAAAAACAGAAAGAGGAAATTACCAATAAAATATTCAAGAAATATATTGTTTCCATATTAGAAGAACCAACAAAGTGTCTTGCAAAATATGTGAAAATAGACCCAAGCCAAGCTATCTTATTATAAAGGAACAAAATAATTTTACAAAAAAAAATACACTGTCCTTGGAATGGGCTGCAGTAGAGTGTACAAAGAGGTCTTTGAATTCTCAGAGCCACCTTGGAAACTGCGAGACAGTGGAGCACTGGAAGTGCTAATGTCAGTAAGATATGTTGGCAAATTTCAGCTAGACAAAGACCAGTTCCTCCAATAAATCAATGCTAGGATGATGGGGATGGCAAGACAATTGTTAGATATTGAAATCTGGATCACATCAGTCTTCTTTACTTGGATCTTTATTCTCACCAGCCAACTTAAAAAAATAGAGATACTTGGGGAAGAGTAAACAGGGCCTATTCATTAAATATATTAAACATATTTAACTTATTGATTATATCACTGTTATTGTGGTTTTGATTTTAAAAAATAGCTCTTATCTACAATAGTATCGATATATACAGAAATATTTATAATTGACATCCTATTTTTGGGAATTTGCTTTAAATTTTTTGTATCTCTTCCCTCCTCTCTTGCCAAACAAGTACAAAGTAGTGTGAGTTGATGAAACAAGTTTAGCTGAAAGTCGACAGATTCTAAAGTTGAGTGATGGGCAGAGAGAGATCGGGCTATCATCTTTCCCTTTCTATGTCCTGAAAATATCTATAACAGCTTTACTTTTAAAGTCTGAAGAGAAACCCAGCTAAATAATGAAGTGAAAAAAAGATACAATACCAGCATTTTTAGAAATACAAGATCTTAAAACTTTACCTCACATGTATTCCTGAAAGTTACTGGAGAAGCTGGGGCTTTAAGATGAGAAAATAAAACAAACAAACAAAAAAAATAGAATACTTGGAGGTAGAGAATATAGAAAAAAACATAGAAGGGACGTAGAAAGCATCCTTCATGATTCATTCTGTGCTTCCTGTGACTGTTTAGACCAACAGAAAACACACACATGCACATATGCACACGCACCGATACCTCTTTTCCCATTGACCTCACAATCATGTGATACCAGATTTTACTTAATCTTTTGGCTCCTGCTAATCGAATGAAGGCAGAAAGTAGGATGGATTCAACAAGACTATTTAGTGGTACCTGGAAAACAGATTCTTAGGAAATCACAAAGCTCTCATGAGTTCTAGGGAATGTTTTTCCAGACATAGACTGCGCTGCTTCTTATACCCAAGAGCACAGGTATGAACAATGTTTGGAGAGGAGCCTGTGTACTCCCCCTTGGTGAGACTCTTGAATATAGGAATCTGATATTATTAGATGCGTCTGCCAGCCCTCCTGCGTTATTAAGGAGCAAACAATCAGCATTTGATTAAGGCATGTTATACATGAATGTTGAAGTATTCCAGCGTTTTACAGTGGTTTCCATTAAATAATTATTTTTCTAATTTCCAAGTATGTTGTGGTGTGCTAAATTTAAAACCACATTCTTGGTGTTGTTTTGTAATTTCTTTATAAATTATGGATATTAACCCTTTATCAGATTCATTGTCAAATATGTTCCCCATTCTGTGGGTTCTCTTTCTATTTTGTTGATAATTTCCTTTGCTGTACAAAACTTTTAGCTTGATGCAATCCCATTTCTTTTTTTTTCTTTTTGCTTCCCTTGCCTGGGGAGTTATATTTGATAAAATATTGCTAAAAGCCATGTTTGAGATTTTACTACTATGTTTTCATCTAGGATTTTAAGGTTTGGGGTCTAATATTTAAATTTCTAATCCATTTTGAATTTATTATTGTGTGTGGTATAAGAAGGCGTACTAGTTTTATTTTTCTGGAGGTATCTGTCCAATTTTCTCAACACCATTTATTGAATAAATTATCTTTAGTCCATTGTATGTGCATACTTCCTCTGTTGAATATTAATTGACTATAAACAAACAATCCAATTAAAAAATGGGCAATGGATCTAAATAAAAACTTTTCCAAAGAGGATATACAGATGGCCAGTAGACATATGAAAAGATGCTCAACATCACTAATTCATTAGAGAAATGCAAATTAAAACCACAATGAGGTATCACCTCATACCAGTCAGAATGGCTATTATTAATAAATCAATAAACAAAAATGATGGTGAGGATGTGAAGAAAGGTGAACCTTTTGCACTGTTGGTGGGAATGCAGATTGGTATAGCCACTATGGAAAAAAGTATAGAGATACCTCAAGAAATTAAAAACGGATCTGCCTTTTGACACAGAGATCTCACTTCTGGGAATATATCCAAAGGAACACAAAACACTAATTTGAAAGAACATAAGCGTCCCTATGTCCATTGTAGCGTTATTTATAATTACCAAGATATGGAAGCAGCCTAAGTGTCCATCAGTAGATGAGTGGATAAAACAACTATGAGACATTCACACAATGGAATACTATTCAGCTGTAAAAAAGAAGAAAATTTTACCATGTGTGTCAGCATGGAGGGACCTGTAGAACATTATGCTAAGTGAAATAAGCCAGTCAGAGAGAGACAAATACCATATGATTTTACTCATATGTAGAATCTAATGAATAAACAGAATTGACAAGTAAAATAGACATAATCTCACAGAGAAAAAGCAGGGTGACAGCTATTGGCAGGGGCAGCTCAGGAGGTGGAGGAATAAAGGAAAAAAGACTCATGGACATGGACAACAGTGTAGTGACTTGCAGGGTGGATAGGGCATAATAGGGTTAAATGGTGATGGAAAAATACAATAAAATTTACAAAATAAATAAAAAATAAGA
Organism: Micronycteris hirsuta; assembly: GCA_004026765.1. Classification (NCBI taxonomy): domain Eukaryota; kingdom Metazoa; phylum Chordata; class Mammalia; order Chiroptera; family Phyllostomidae; genus Micronycteris; species Micronycteris hirsuta. Next base: position 29,941 of record PVJI01007984.1, read on the forward strand.
TGTAGCTTAAAACTTAAAAAACACATATTCTATTTTTTTAAAGATTTTATTTATTTATTATTAGAGAGAGGGGAAGAGAAGGAGACAGAGAGGGAGAGAAACAGCAATGTATGGTTGCTCCTCACGTGGCCCTCACTGGGGACCTGGCCTGCAACCCAGGCATGTGCCCTGACTGGGAATCGAACTGGGACCCTCTGGTTCCCAGCCCACGGTCAATCCACTGAGTTACACCAGCCAGGGCCACATCTTCTATTTTTTTAAATATTTTATTTATTTATTTTTAGAGAGCGGGGAAGGAAGAGAGAAAGAGAGGGAGAGAAACATCGATGTGAGCGAGAAACATAGACTGGCTGCCTCTCGCACACCCTCAACCAGAGACCAAGTCCACAACCCAGGCATGTGCTCTTGCTGGGAATTGAACTGGCAATCTTTCAGTTTGCAGGCTGGTGCTCAATCCACTGAGCCACACCAGCCAGGGCCTTCCTGTCTGTATTTAGAAGTAGTTTTTACTTGAGAACTTTTAACAGTGCCATAAACTCTTTATCAGGTATTATATTTGCCAAACTTCTAATACGCAAGAAATGGATGTCACTTTTGCGACTTATACAGAAAGTAAATGTATTAAAGAGATAGTGGGGGTGTCCTTAAATTGCTACAAACCCATAGTACAACTCAGGAAAATGGGCAGGACAGAAGAAGGCTATGCGTCTGAAACTGCTGTTGAAATCACACCCTAGATCTTCCACAGAGAGGACACTGGTCTCAGGCTCATTGGACAGTAGCAATGAACCTGCACCTGTCCGAAGGTGCTCCTCTACCATGGCTGCCACTGGTCCTAGGTGTTCCTGCAAACTCTGCTGTCTTAAAATTCTGGGTATCACATGGAACCCCTGTAGTCCACATATTCTTTGCAGGCCCTGATTCTTGTGCTCTAATTCAAAATGAGAGTGACTGATAGGCCAAGCGTTGGTTGTACATCTATACCCTGGCTGCAAAAATGTTTGATAAAGCCATCCACCCAGAACGGTAAGAACGACATGTTACAAATTTCGAGGAAAGATTTACAGTATTGGCCAACCTGAAATATACAGATGTGTCCTATGAGCATTTTGCAACTAATGTTGTGTATAAGCGCCTATCTGTATTTTTTAATTTTAAAATCCAGTATCATGTATGTAAGTAATGATTTAGTGCCAATTTCTCAATAAAGTAAAAATAATTTTGAAACAAAGTATATTCTAGGGGCTCCATGTATAGTTTATATTAGGTAGTTAAGTGTATGTGTCAGAAGTTGAGTAGAAAAAAGAAGATGATGCTTTTCTATTTAGTAACACATGCATGCTTACCTAACACCACAAATGTTCTCTCATGCATTGGTAAGAGCATTTACTTCACATCTTTGGAGATATGAACAGTACACAAAATTTCAAAAGAGACTTATATTATAGCATGTGCATACAGTTAAATATTATATCAACTAACTCCCTTAAAACTATATACTGCAACAAACACTACCAACAGGATGACCTAAATTTAAGACAATTGACATCTGGTTCCAGACTGTCCCCTACAGAACCAGCTTCCTTAGGTAACAAACACAAGCTTTCATGAAAGTTCCTAAGAAACATATACGTGAGAATTTCAGCTCTCAAAATCCTAAAATATTAGACATTTTCAACAAGCTGTCAGAATACCTAAGAAATACATGTTCATAAAGGTTCAAAAAATCAGATAAAGATTTTACATTGCAGAGCAATGAAGCTACTTCAGAATCTCACCTCCAATTTATCAATTCCATGCAAAGGAGCCCGGCCTCTTTCCTTGCAACAGGTGCCATAGAGGAATTTTCAAATTTTCTTTCTCCTTGCCTCTGTGGCTTAAGTTACATCCGGTGGTCACGGCACCTAACATATGCATCACTCTGCTTAAGCCTAAATATAAAATGTTGTAGTCACAACGGAGGTATTTATTAATACTCTATGTAGAAAAAAGTCTTATACTGTAGTAAGTTAAAGTGATATAAATAGTAATTTATCAAAGACAAAAATATGATTTTCGAGTGTTCTAAGAAAACAATAGAACATATTTTAGAAATATCTATTGACATAAAAATAAAATCCAATGCTTGAAATATGCACTATTTGAGAAATTCTTAAAATAATAGCCAAATTATATTGAGGTCTATAAAAATCACTTTAAAACTTTTAGTACCTCATTTGTTATGTTGGACCTACATTTATTTTAGGTTACTGAATCATGCAAATTGCAGTTCACTTTTTAGTTTCTGATTTCTATTAGTTTGTAAAAGGATTTTACATTTGCATTTAAATAGGAAGGAAATGTGATAAAGATTTCAATTAAAAGCCTATCTGAGTTAATTCTTTTTTAATAGGAACAGTAAATATTTTTCAGTTGATGTAGCTCCTACCACAGGACCAGTTCACTGTTGTTTTTTTATCTAGTTGTCAGTTGGTGTTCAATAAAGAACACTATACTGCCAGCTCTTGCTATTTAAGAAGCATTTCTCATTTCTTTATTGATTTTTGAGGAACCAAAGCAAATTTCTGAAGAGTACTTAAAAACCTTGATGACAGAAGTTCACTGCATTAGTACAAAAGATACATATCATGTACATGTGTACGTATGTATAAAATATGTATATTATATGTATATTAATCTGTGTGTTGAAATGAGTGTATATCTATGTGCACCTACAATGCATTTTCATTCCAAGGTCATTGATGATAAATTTGATGGTAAGGGGAAAAAAAGTATCTAATTTTGAAAGTTCAGCTAAGTCTTCAGAGTCTCCTCTTATTTGTAGGAATAGGTAGTGTTCCCTCAAAAAAATCCTTTAGCTTGTCTTCATATGTATTATTGGCTCTTAAAGTGGAGGGAGGTTTTTTAATGATAATACCAATCTTAGTCTGATGTCCCTTAAACTTTTTTGCTTCTGAAGCTAACTCTTTGAAATTTGATGACTTATCTGTTGTTTGGTTTTAGGCTTGTCCTCAGATTGTAAACCAAATCATTTACATGGAATTTACCTGAAATAATTTATCTTAAAATAATGTGTACGTGTTTACTTTGTTCCAGGATGTTTGCTTTTTATTTTGCTTTGGATATAGCTATGATTATCTAACTTATACTACTTTTCTTCACTTAGTTTCTAAGAAAATAGCTCACTTTCTCTTTGAAAACCCTAAAAACAGGATAGGGCACTCTTTTTAGCAGAGAAGGAATATGAGAATTTTCATAGAGAACTGAGGCATTTTATTAGTGTACTCTGGCTTCGTGCTAGCAGGCCATCACAACTGTGAGCTAACGGATTGAGCCTCCTGTAATGCCAGCCAGGAGACGACATCTTGACAGTTGTATTTTTTCATTCTCGGGTGTCTAGTTAAGGAAAACACAGGGGTCCAATTCAACCTTTAAAAATGTTATCTTTTGACTAGAAAGATTACTGCTTTGAGATGCAATGGGATTTTCCACAGCAAATTTAGCAGAGGATTATGCTTTTCATTACACTCTGAATCAAAGAATGGAGTGAATAGATGGTGTAAATAGAGGGCATTTTTTAAGAGAAAAATTCTGTATAAATTATAATTTATCTCTCTTGTTTCTACCAAAAATTTGTAAGGAAAGAAGGTGGTTTAATTAGAGAAAGGTGCAAATTATCTTGAGAAATTGCTCCTTACCCCCAAAAAATATTTAGAGAATTTCAAGTGTTAAAATAAATTATATTTCATCTCAATTTATTTTCAGCTGTTGCATTCAATTTTTTTGTTATTATTAGAATCTATTTTCCCCACAGTATATCTGTATTTTTAGGCAGTCTCTAAATTGCCTGCTTCATGGTTGATTTTTTCCCCAGCCATATTTAACCACTGATCACAGCTGAATTGATTAGAGTGACTGGAGTAATTCAAATCAGATAAGATGGCTGAGCTCACCAAACAAACCGTGCCATGGTCTAGTAATTGTGTTCATATAACTACAACCTAATCCATTGCAGTAAGTTAGAAGTGTTGGGAACACAGACTCTAAGAACTACTGATAATACAGTTTAAAGTATGCACAAGTAGTACTTAAAATGTATTACAGACACTTTATATTGCAAATAAATCTACGTTCACATTGTATCATAGACTTCATAAATACAAAATGCTGCTTTGTTTGCTTGATTTAATGCATTTTCTATCACTGCATGTGTGAAAGTTCTGTGACAACATGTTTAGCATGAACCAATGACACTTCAGATAAAAGCTGATAAAGCAACAAGCACATGTCTGACTCTGCTTTCATGGAAATCAGCAAGCTATTTAAATGAACGTATTGAAATGATTGTTTGGATAATAGTTAAAAATTCAAAATTGTTCATTAAAGTTTATAGTTATCTAGAACACTTGCCTCTTACATTTTTTGGACTTGCAGTTTTATAATTATTTAAAAAGTGTTCATTTTTCCCTCAAAAACAATGGTAACTTTTCAAATTGTAATAAAACTACCTAGTTATTTCCTAATAATTATTACCTATTGAGTATAGCTGGGTCACTTTTAATTTATATAAAACTGAACAAATTTTTTTTCCTCTATTCTAATGTTTAAGCCAGCAACTGCAGAAGTGAATTTACTATTTGGGGACTCTGTTGGGTGAATCACAAACATACCTCCTTTTTTTCCCAATTAGCATCACTGATGCATCACGTGCCTCACTCAGCACTTTGAAAAAGAGCTGCTGCTCTTGTACCTGTCAGTAGTAAATGACTGTGGCAAGGTACAGATCTCTTCAAGTTTAGTCAGAAAATTCCATGCTCATTTTTTACAATATTAAGAAAATAAATATGCAATCTAAACCTTATTACTTTTTTATTTTCTTATCTTATTCTCTGCTTATAAAAAATGAAAAGTCTTCTATGAGGAGAGCCAAAGAGTGCTATGGTAAATGTGAAACATCTTTAGGAACGGTATTTTAATAGATGCTTTCTTTTGGTATTTGTGTTTCTCTTTACTAAAAATTACTTCCTCCTTGCATCCTTCATTGAGAGTATAGGTTTTGTCTACATTAATGTAAGAAAGTTACATTTGAAATGACTTTTTTAAAAGACAGATCTTCCCTTAAGGATTATAAATCTTTTATTTTTATGTGATTTTTTTTTCTGAATTTCAACTTGCTAATATTTTTTCAGGCAGAGATTGTTCATGTTAAGTACTGATTAATGGAAGTATAAAAATAAAACTACTCCCTCCAGTAGACTTTTATTTGAAGTATTTGAATGCTTACACATAGAACAATGTTTTGTTTCTTCAGAGAAGACATATAATGAAATGCTGTCTCATTGGTAGAGGGAGACATTGCCAAACCTTGTTAGAATTTGTAGCCTCGGAGAAAAAAAAGTAGAGAATATTGCTATAATCTTGTTCAAAATTTAAAAATAAATTTTAATGTTATACACACATATGTACATGCATTCAAAATTAACGTTGGCACTGAGCCCAATGGGGAGGTTTATTGACACTGTTCTATGTTTAAAATGATTAATAAAAGCAACATTTTATTAGAGTTTTCTAGATTTCACATAATCGGCTTTGTAATTCAGAAATTACTGCGAATCCGAAGAGTTGATGCTGCCTCCTATCGATGCATGATGGAAGTTAAGTCTAAGAAATCGATATGCATATCCAGAGTAATGATGTTAATTAGTGGTAAATTCAAACTCGGGTTTTCCAACTTCCAAGTTGTCACTTTATCTTATAAATAAGTAAAGATTATTTTACAAAATCCATTAGAATCTGTAATATTTTATTTGTATAAAATTGTATTTATGAATATACATATATAGGTACCTAAACATATTAACCTTTATTATATATTTCACATTAATGGAGAAATAGGTAACAATTAAGTGTCTAAAATGCAAAAAGGGAATGTAAAAATATGAAAATCGAAACCTGTATAATTTAGACCGATATGTTTATGATGACTTCATTGTAGTACAATGAAAATTTCAAAATTTTGTTAACAGATGGTATGGTCCCGGTCCTCAGGCTTTCAGTGGGATCTGTGACTCATCTTTAAGTGGCATTAGTCAGTCCTTGGCCACTCATATGGCTAAATTCTGTTCAATCTATCTCAAAATACATATTTTTAAAATCTTTAAAATGTATTAATGTACTTTGAAACTACAGATATCTTTTAAAATAAGATTATTGGATAGTATATACTCTTACATCTTTGAAAGTAGAGTGAAGGCATGTGTCCCGGGAATGATGTAGAAGTATCAAACAGGACTGTCAATCAACCTCGCTTTTATACAACAATCTCAATATTTTAGCTAAGGGTGAAAAAGCCACCTTTAATGCTTAGAAACACAGCCCAACAAGGGTATGTACAGTCAGTGGAAACTGTTCGGAGTTATGTTTCATGACTGTCACATTCTTCAAAACACAACATCATATTTTTTGTGTGTTTCACTTAAAAACAACTGTGCTTATTTCCACTAAATCAAACAGAAATACAGAATCATGATAAATATTGGGAAGCTGCAGATTTAAGACAATGACTGAGTTCAGTTTAGCAAGCAGTTTAGCATTCATAGCAGATAGGAGGCTTGAAAATAAGTTTTTGTGAAAGCTACTCAATTTATACCTGAAACTGACAGCTAGGATAGAATCATAGGAAAATAAATTGAAAACTACTATGTTGAGTTATTCTATAATAAAAACTTTAAGTATCTAGTGAGAATAGTAGAAGGCAAAGTGAGATGAAATATGTCTTCTATGTGTTTCAAAATAAGTATGATTTACTCACTTAAGATCTATATGTTGTCTTGACTGCAACCAATATCACTTGCTTATAGAAATAATAGCCTTTTCATAGTTTATTATAAAAATTATGAATATAGTTTCCTGTACCATAGAATGTCTGTAGCTCTCTATATGTTATAAAATACAAGAAAGTAATGCCTTCCTAAAATATATATTTCTAAATAAAACAATAAAATACAAAAATATTAATCAATTTTGTTAAAAAATGATTTTTAAGTTTTTTCCACAAACATATTATGTATACAAATTCATAAATATAGAAAAATTATGATAGGTAATTATATTGAAGCTTTCTTCTTTTTCTATTCTAAATTTCTATATTTTGGACATATAGTATTCAAAGTTAAAAAATGAATCTGCATCACCAATACATGAGTACTTAATAATAATCTAGTTATTAACACACACTATAGGATTCATCAGTACAGAATGAAAGTGAGGTATGAGGAAATACAATAATTAAAATAAAATTTCAAAGTCGTCATTGTCATTCAATGACATTTCAATGTCTCCCTGCGGATCACCCTGCATACCTACTGAGAAGTGCAACACTGCCTACTCTGGGACACCTGGTCTACCGCAGGAGCATGCAACTCTGCTAACGTTCACGTGTAACTCAGAGCACATGTGGGCCAGCACCAAAGCAGTCTGCTCTGGGGAAGACTATCCTGAAGTGATATCAGGTCTCTGAAAATGAGAGTAAACTCTCCATTTTTTTAAGAAGAATCATTATTAAATTGACTCTTTAGGTAAACGCAGAGTACATCGGTGTTCTGTAGATGTAGCCTGCGTCCTTTATTTCACCCCTCACTTTCTATGGTAAAGGCCCCTCGTATCAGGCAGTTTATACCTGTGGAACAGTCACATTTTAGTTATTAGTTTATACCTGTGGAACAGTCACATTTTAGTTATTAGCATAGAAAAGTAAAAATGCCACTTGGGCCAATATGTTATATAATAAAGATAACTATATGAGCATAATTCCTTCAATAAATGTAAGAGCTGTCAGTTGAAAAGTAAACATTCTCTACTGCATATTTTGATTTCCTTGTCTAAAAAACATTTCCCCATTTTGGGGATCCATTTTGCAGTCTTTGCCAAGGTTTAAGTCCCTAATGGTTAGGAAAACCTTCAGATAAATTCCTAATTAAAATAAACAAGATGATAAAGTAATTTCAGGTTTCCATTGAGTAGCTTAGAGCATGTTTTATGTGTGTGTCCTAAGCCAGCGGTCCCCAACCTTTTTGACACCAGGGACCGGTTTCGTGGAAGACAGTTTTTCCACAGACCAGGGTTGAGGACATGGTTTGGGGACAATTCAAGCACATCACCTTCAAGCTCACCTCTTGCTGTGGCTCCAGGGATCCTAACAGGGCAGAACCAGTAGCAGTCCGGGGCCCAGAGGTTGGGGATCCCTGGCCTAAGCAGTGGTTTCTGAACTTTAATACATCCTGATCCAGTATTCTGCTTTTCTACTAAGACCTCAGATGATATAATTGCAGTTGGTCCATGAATCACAGTTTGAATAGCAAGATCCTAATCAATGTTTATCAGCAGCTGTTGCATCTGTTCAGTGCAGTATTATATAGACATGTTGCATGATATGGTGGCATTATTTTATCCAGTAAAGATGAAAATAATAGCTTTGTCGCAAGGATTAAAGTTTTATCATAAAATTGAAAAAATAATGAAATGTGAAACCTCATCTCAGAAAAATCTTATTGGAAATTGATCAAATTAATAACTAGGGAAAAATCAAGAGGGATGATATGATTTTAATGAGAACCCATTGTAGTATAATATATCTGTGACTTTTATTTTTATTTTTGGCTACTTTGAATCATCAGAATTTTAAAAAATGATATATGAAAACTTTCAAAACAGTGAGTATACAATTTATCAAGAAAAAGCATGACCTGGCTGCCATGGCTCAGTGGATTGAGTGCCAGCATGCCAACCAAAGGGTAGCTAGTTCAATTCCCAGTCAGGGCACATGCCTGAGTAGCGGGCCAGTTCCCCAGTGTGGGGTTGGGCACATCAAAGGCAACCACACACTGATTTCTCTCTCCCTCTCTTTCTCCGTACCTCCCCCTCCCTTTAAAAACAAATAAATAAAATCTTTTTTAAAAGAAAAAGACATTGTCAGCAACTTCTTAGAGCACAGGGAGTCTCTCCTATAAGCCAAGATGGTGGCCAAGGCGGGGTACTTATACTGAGTGCACCAAAAGCTAGGAAGATGAATGGATAGGGAAAAAAGTCCTCCTCTCACTATCCCTATGCGAACCTCAGGCTTCAGCAGAAGACTGAGATGACCCTTGAGATGGGAGTCCATCACTCTTCCAGGTTGTGCAGCACCTGAATAAAACCTCTTTCCTTTCGCATCAGCACCTGCCTCATGAATTTGGCTTTGATTGTGGCAGGCAGCCGAACCTCCCTTATGTTGGGTTACAGTTGAGCCAAACATGTAATAGTTTTTCTCCTCCAATTTCTGTATGAGATGCTGAGGGCAGACAATGGCAGGAGTCAGGCAGTAAAAGGAGGTTCAGGGGTTTTGTACTGCCATTTGCCTTTGCTGGTAACATAAATAGACATGAGAGGAACACACACTTACAGTTACAGCAAATAGAACAATAGGAAAGTAGTCACAGGGGAATTTCGCAGACATGTTTGTTCAGCAGAATGAGTATGAATGGATTTTTTGGTTTGTTTTTTACTTAGTATTTAAACTAGTAGATTTTATTTTTTAAAAAATCCAGATTTCCAGTTTCCTTTGAAAAATGTAATAACACCGGAACTTAATTTCCACATAACAAGAGTTGTCAGGATCTGAGTAACAGCTGTTCTTTTTAGAAAGGACATAAACTGTCCAAATCAACACAATTTCCACCACTGTTTTTCATTCTTCTGACATCACAATGGAGTGTTGGTTGCCATTTACTGCCATCCTCATTCTGCTGCTCTTCTTATAGTACGGAAATATTATCTGTACATATGTGTCTGTCAATCAAGGAAAGAAAAAAGACCCAAAGAATGCAAATTTTTAAAAATTGGAACAAACATATTTTGTTGTGGTCCATGTTATTTATTTACATTAAATGCAAGTGTTGGATAAGCATTTTAATATGTGACTTAGTCTAAGGCAAATATATATTTTTTGTTCTCTATGCCTTTCTGAGACATTTCTCAAAAATTTCTTTGAGACTAAGGATTTTCCCTGGTACTGATTCCTAGTGGCTGCAGCAGCCAAACATTTAGGAAGGTGGATTCCAAGCTTTCTAAAAACAATATATAAATGCACACTTATTGTATGTTAAAAATTTAAAACAGGCCTTAGAAATTACTGTCTTTACTGAGTCATATCATTCAATCTTAAGAATTTGGTATACTATTGTCTCACCCTTTTAATGATATAGAAACTAAGGGTCAAAAAAAAGTAATAAGTTCAAGGTCCATATTGATATTACCTAAGGTAACTGGTACTAGTATTGTGGTTGATGCTTCTTTGCATCCTCTTGAACTCTGGACTGTAGTGCCTCCATAATTTAAGATATTAAGTTGTTTCCCCAAGTTCCAACAAATAAAAATGTTCTCAAAACGAATGCACTTGGTATCAATATGCTAAAATTAATATGTTAAAATCCTTCTCTTCAAATTTAGGTGCCAATGTATTTACCATCTTCCAAGTTGTAGTTTTCTTGTTACCTTGAGGAGGCCTAGATCATTCCCAAAGTTTTGAAGCTTGTAGTCTGCCTCTGTACCTCAATGATACTTTCCCCCTACTTTTGAGACACTTAATATATGGAATTAATGTTATTTTCATAATAAATTTGTCTTCCTTCATACAATTTTATGAGTAAGTTCCTTGAGAACTTATTTTTATGCCTAGCTGTGCCTTTCACAGTATCTTGAAGAGTACTGAATTTAACAGAATATTGAATCTGCTTAACAGTAGTAGTTGATGTTGAGGGAGTATGTGAAGTCGCTGAAGGCTACTCAGTAGAGTGAAAAATTGAAAGCCTTGCATATTAGCTAGTAGTAAGAGTACTCTCATTTGAAACTTGGCAGGAACTGAAATCTCCTTGTTGGTTTTGCTTTGTTTGCTACATATCTTTCCTAATGAGAAATAAAATTGCCCAAACTACTTCACATGCTATGGGCTGAATGGCTTTGATAGGACTATATAATCTTCTAAGGATGAGATTCTAAGACTTGAGCTCAGCAGTGCAATGAGAAGAAGAAATGCCTGATTATTTGGCGTAGTTTCCAACGGAGCTCACTCATGTTTGGTTCACAAGCAGGCAGTAAGAGTGCCTGTGGATTTTAAAATTCAGTCGCATATCATTCTTTCATAAGTGTTAGGATATACCACTCAGCCTGCAGTATTATAAAGTATTTTTTCAGCATAATAGTTAGCATCAGTCTTCAAATAGCAAGAAAACAAATGAAAGTTTCTAGCTCAAGTCTTAAACTCCAGCCATAATAGCAAAAATGTTGGGATATTTATCTCCACGTGAAACATTTACATTGCCCTGCTGCACAGAAATCGCATCTAAATGCAACTGAAAAGCTCCTTAGCAAAAGTAAAGTGAAACGATCCATTGCTGGGGTCGGGGTAGGAGAAGACACTATTTGAATTATCCTCTCATCTCCAGGTCATAACCAGACTCGAAGTTTTGGCTGCAGAATGTGTGCACAGCATGACTTTTTGCTATGATCTCTAGTGAGTTTTTGAACACTTGTAATCTGTCCATGGGAATCTTTTCCTGAGGCTCAGTATTAAGAACACTTCATAAAGGAAAATAGTTGCAAGGTAGTATCACTCTTATTTGACTCACTCCTAAACAGTTGGCATTGTAGCGGATAGGAGTCTACCTTCCAGAGAGCATGCTTTCAGGTTTTGCTTTTGTAATCTGAGTTTAGATCCCTCAGGCACTCAGCATGTTGGCAATCCCCTATAAGAGGGTATCAGCAGGGGACAAACTGAAGTAAAGCGGATTGTATCTAACAGAGCTCCTTAAATAAATTGTTCAATTGATGGAAGAGGTAGGAAGCCTTCCCAGGGTGATTAATTTGAAGGACCTAAACTAGTTGTGCAGTTTTAAATGATTCTTGTCTCCTGTTATTTTCCTGAAGAATACTCAAAAATGCATTCTGGGGGAAGGAGTATTTTGTAAAAGTTTAAACATTTGAAGTCCTAGGTTATAAAATGATTTACTTAAAGGCAGTTCTCAAAATTAAATCTAAAGTGTACAGGAGAATATCCAGCAGCGCTTGTTCTATCCTGTTCATTTCCTAGGTGCCACCGTGGGGATTCAGATTCTGCAGTTTCTGAGCTGGAGCCCAGGAAATTGAATGTGTAACCAGCATTTCAGGTGTTCATGGTGCAGATAATTCTGGCTTGGGTGTTAATAAAAGGAAACTCAAAGAAAGGATAGGAATGTGGTCTCTAATTGAGCCTTTCCCCTACTTATCTATATTGGCTTAACCTTTGGTCAGGAAGTTGGAGCAAATAGGACTTTAACTAGAGAACCAGAAGGATTTTGTTAAGGTTCCCAGTAGAAAATGAAAGAACTAAAGCTCCGTGATTGGAAGTTTCCCTAGAAAGTAGCCTTCAAAGTACTGAAGGGAAAATTACTCAAGTATTTGCCTCTATTTCTGTCTATGATTTGTTTCAAACAATCTCTTTTCAAGCAAGTATACAATTTTTTCTACTCCCTTCAATAAATGATCTGTCAAAGTGATTTTTTAATCACACTTTAAAATTGTGTAAATCTATTTTAATTAAAAAAAAACTGACTTAAGTCTAAATCATGCTTATAATTAGACCTAGTGGAAAAATCATAGACAAATGTTTAATTTATCTTTCCTAAATTTTACACTTCTGATCCTATCTAAGATTCTTAGACATTGTGCTGCTCCTACAGAGAATAAATTATAAATAGTGCGCAATACACCGGTTTACTTTTAAAAGGAAATGCCTTTAAAATCTTACTGTATACATCTTATAGACTTCCAAGTTTTTAGATTATTTAAAATTTTGGACTCCGATGACTGATATTTGTCTACTCGTGACTCTATTGATGACGTCTTTGTGCCCCCTCACTCTTTTCCTTGCCATAGGTTAGCACTTCATCCGCTTACCCTGTACCAAGCACGGGCTCTCCATGCTTGAAACGAACAAGATCCCTTTGAAACAGTCCTGCCTTTCTGTGTATCTACTAATTATAACTCTAATTTAAATGCCAAATCATAGGTTGAGAATAAAATATACAGTTTTAAAATACAAAAATATTCAATGACTTTGGGGGAAAACTCAATGTTTTAAGCACTTAGGTGATTGATTTATTTATTTATGTATTTATTTATTTATGTTTTGCTAATGCTATGATTAAAGTTTAAAGAAATGTAAGAGATGGGGAGGTTGAACGATCGATTCAGTTAGTAGATACGATGGCTTTGGGTGCGTTGATTTGGCTCGGCTATAGTCCCTTGTTATTCCATCAGACACTATTTGGGTGTTGCTGAAAAGGGATTTTTTTCAGATTTGATTAAAATCTCTAATTGGTTTACTTTTCTTGAAGAAAATTATTTTAGATATTCTTCGTGGGTCTGCCTTAATCAGTTGGAAGGCCTTGAAAGCAGGACTGTGGCCTTTTTAAGAAAAAAAGAATAAATTCCATGTGGATGATATCTTTGGTCTCAGCTGGTAGGATGGTGTACAATTCACGGTCTTCCTTTCTGACTACCTGCTCTATTAATTTGGAGTTTTCTTAACTAGTCCCCACAAGCACATACAGCATTTCTTTGTAAGAACCTCAGAATAAAAACCTTAATATAAGAAATAAATAAATAAATCATAATATAAATTCCAAATATCTCTGTCTCTTTGTGTGTACATGTGTGTGGGCAGGGTAGTATTGATAGGAGACTGGTAGAACAACTTTTAACAAAATTTTCAGTACTATTAAACAATGTAAAATAACTTTGTGAACAGGTCAAGATAAACGCTTATAAATAGGGCTACTTACATACATTTTAATTCATTTGTTAATTTACATTATTATTTTTTCTAATTATGGTAATTCTAGGGCAAAGTCTTTACTGAGATAGCACATTGTTTTGATTATATATGACTATAACTGAATAAAATATTTAATTAATTGTTGGAAACTGGAAAAGTCCCAGGTTATTCTACTAAAATGATGGTGGCGTTAGCATGTATGGTAAGGTTCATCTATAAAGATTAATTTCTGTTTCTGACTAAACCAGAATGAATAATATTGCCTCTAAAAATATATCTTTGGTGGTGATATTATTCAGGAACTAGTTTTGGAAAAAACAAAACTATACTGATTAATATTTTTTAAAGTGTGAATATCATTACAATGACCCTTGCATGTGTGAGACAGTTACCTCAGCTATATAATCTTGGTGATGATATCTCTTCACAGGAATCAACTGATAATATTTGTTTAAGCTAAAGTGATTTATTAACAAATACCTTATTGCATTGCTTAGACAAACTACATTTTACCCTCTTATAACTCAAATATATTTTTACTATATTGCTCCCAGAAACTAAGAAGTATCAATATATACCCAAATTCTTATTGTTAAGGTCGTCCTGATTTTTTGTATTTGTATAAAGGTAATATTGCCACACAATATGCACATTAGCAAAAGGAGGGAGTTTACTATTGAGAAATAGTTCTGTATCTTATTTTGAAGGTGTAAAACTCTAGACTTCCTAGTAATATCTAAATTAGACATATATATCACTTAATACCGATGTGCTATCAAAGTACAGGTACCACAAAAAATTGATAATCTCTTCCTACTGTAATGTGATATATGAAATGTTTTTAGTACTGTAGCAATTATTGCAAAAGAAGCTTGGCTTGCTGGCTGCAATGTTGGCTACACAATACAACTACTTTTGTTTATTTAGTCACGTAACAGTGTGGTATTTGCTTGGTAGCTAACATTGGATAAATACTTCATGACAAATTGAAAACAAGCCAAATGCTTACAGTTCCATAAGGTAAGGAAGTTGTTAAACACATATAAACACATATACCCACACATGCACACCTATGAAGCAAAGTATGGGGGCCATATATGAAAGGCACAGGAGCCAAAGAATCATCCTGAAAGACCTCTCAAAGGTCAAACTTGGAATACTGTGGGCAAACAAAATAAATAAGGAGAGTATTAAATCATTGCCCAAAGAGTCAAAGACACACCCATGGTCCACATGGATATAAATAATATTTAAATAAATACATACATGAGAGAGAAGGGACACATCTTTCTTCCAGAAGAATTCCAAATAATAAATGTAGAAGGAACAAAAGAAATAGAAAACACCACTAGAATAGCACAGCAAAGGCTGTTGTAGACAAGACTAGTAAACTTTAAGCATGTATCGGAAAGGAAAATAGTAACTTTATGAGAAGAAGCTTGGCAGACAGTACCTTAACCAAATGATCAAAGGCAACACCTTCAGTAAATCATATTACTCTCATGTTTCTGGTGGTATGATGCAATGAGAAGATCACTTTGTCTTTTTGAAAAAATTTCCACAAATCCATAACCCTAGTTTAAGCATGTGAAAACATCAGAAAAATTCCAATTGAGGGAGATTTTATAATTTGATTTGTACTCTTTAAATTGTTAAAGTCATGAAAACCCAGGGACTCAAGAACTTGTACAAATTGGAGGAGACGCCCTCTACTGGGGACCTGGCCTGCAATCCAGGCATGTGCCCTGACTGGAAATCAAACTGGTGACCCTTTGGTTCACAGGCTGGCACTCAATCCACTGAGCTATGCAAGCGAAGAAAATAATATTAATTCTTACGTAACTTCATGACTTGTTCACAGTTTATGTTGATGTCCTTACGAATTACAAGAATCTGTCTCTTTTCTTGTTTATGTTTACATTCATTTCCGAAGTCATATATGCTAAGATTTTAGTAAAAGAATAGACATGATAATATCTGTTCAAACTAACGGAGAGGCTATTATTTTTCTGTTGCTTATAAATTAAGATAAATTATCGAATTAAAGATGAAATCTCAACTACAGGAGAACAATATTTTTCAAGTATATTCCAAGAAAACACATGTTTCTCTGAATTTGTTACATGTTAAGAGATAAAAAAAAAGGACCATTTTTCTGGTCTAACAGGATTGGGAGTGCTGGGTTCAACAAATTTTAATAGCTTTTTTTTACTGAGTAATTACTTGGAGCACTTTTAGCAGTGATGTTCACTGTGAATCTCTAAAAGGGAAAATGTAAACACTATTTCTGAAACTTTCTTACCATCAGAACTCTCAAGCTCTCCTTGGGTTAATGTGAAAGAAAATCCTTGGAAACTACTACATTAATTATCAAATAAAGGCTATATTTAAAAAGGTGATGTATATTATAAAAATCACTAATTGCCAAAAATAAGTATCATTGAAAATATTCTGTCATGGGAAGATCCAATATGAATTTATTATTTAAATTTACTAACAAAATTATTATTCTTAGCATGTATTTTTCCTGTCAGGTTTCTCTCTATAAGTTTTCCTTTAATACAGAGAGGCATGAGTACGGTGTGGAGCAACCAAACCCTCCAAAATAAAGGTATTTGTATTATTTCTCGGTCATGATTAAATTATGCTTTTCTTTCCCTCTTAGCTTTGGAATTCCTACTGTATTTCTCTACCAGCCAGGGAGCATTTACTCTTTTCCTACTATCCCCACCAACCTTCATCCACAGTAAAAAAAAAAAAAAAAAATGTGTCCTGTTTACCCTAATAATTGGCATTAGCATAAGGAACAAGGTTAATGCTGAATTTAGCTAATTCTTTCAATGCTCTAAATATTTTAATTCCATAAATTAGATAGAAGAAATATTCTTAGAAAACTAACAAAGTGTTCCAGTTCTGGAAGTGGAAGGATTTCCATCCAGTTCCAGATGGATGAAGCTCACTCCGTCCTGTTCTTCCAATGAATAAAATTAAACCCTGGACGTATTGCATGAAGCAGCTATCTTAAGACATTAAGAGATAAATTTGTTAGCAAGGAGACCAGAAAATGAGAGCAGAATTGGAAGTACGGATCAGAGCTGCATAACAACATATCAGTCAGCAATGGCCAGTGTACACAACGGTGGTCCCACACAAGTATAATGGAGTAGAAAAATTCCTGTAGCCAAGTGACATCAGAGCCATAAAACTGTCGTGGTGCCAACATGTCATTCACGTGTTTTTAGTAATGCTGGTGTAAAGCTAGTCACACAAAAATAAAGCACATACAATTTTACATAGCATGCATACTTGATAATAAATTACTATGTTATGGGTTTACATATTTACTATACTTTTAATTCTTACTTTAGAGTGTACTTTTTCCATACATTAAAAAAGAGTTGGCTGAAAGATAGTATACTGCGTTACACTGGCATCAGCCTCATACATTTTGTATTTACCATGCCTCTTGATTTCATCACTTTCTATTGTGCTTGATTTTATTTACAAAGACGGAAAAGCCAGTGCTGATTACTGCTTGCCAATCAAGCAGGTACCATTCCACCATAGCTATGATCTTTAAGAACAAGAACAAAGTGATGGAAGGTGTTAAAGAATCTGCTTCATTGTAACAGAAGTTCAAAAAGGGCCCAGACCAGACTGCAAAAATATCTAATGACCTGGATTGAAGACCAAACACAGAAGCATATTCTTCTTAGTATCACCATGATCACAGCCTAAATCAAAGCTTGTCTGCAATGCTGAAAGAAAAGACTAGACCTAACCCCAATGTTGTATTCACTGTAAGCTCCAAGGAGCTTAAATGAATCAAAACCATTACTAATTACATAATGTAAAAGTAAGTGGTGAGTCTGTGAATGCTGATGTGAAGGCATCTAAAATATTGTTTAAAACTCTGAATTAGATGATTTTGGAGGAAAATTATTTGTCAGAGCTGATAGTCAATACAGATGAAATCTCCTTTTTCTATACATAAATACCTAAAATGACTGCCATCCATAAGGTGGCCAAGTCTACATCAGGTTTCAAGGTTTTTAAGGACATGGTATAAATATCATCGTGGCGGGGCGGGGGGATGTTGCAGGCTAAAAATGAAATCATTTGTGATCTTGGAGAGTGAGGAATCTAAGGCCTTGAATATTATCAATAAGTACACACTGCCAGTGAAATACAGTAGCGATAAGCAGTCATGGATGACCCAGATCCTCTTCTCAGATGCCCTCCTGAATTGCTATGCTGGAAAATGGAGGCATACTGTTTGGAAATAACATACCTTTGAAGATTTTGCTTACCATTGATAATGTTCTCAGACATCTTCCTTTTATTGGTGATTTCCATCCCAATATGAAAATGATGTTGCTCACTCCAAACACCGCTCTTTGATCCAACTAACGAAGGACGGTCTGTCCAGGCTGCTGCTAGGAGGGAGAGGGACTGAGAAGACACTGGTCACTCCTGAAGCGACTGTAACATCTGTGACTGCACCTGCTTGGACCAGGGGTGATGTTCTCGAGGAGTGTATGGATGCCGTCTGAAAGATCACACTCAATGAGTTCATCCACGACTTCAAAGAAATTTGCCAAGAGCAAAGAGATTTCCAAAATCATCAAAAATGTCAGAAAAGAAGAGGATTGTGGTGCTAGGTGAAAGCGGTGAAGGGATTCAGCAAAAACAATACCAAAACAAACAAATGAACGAAACTTTAGATGCAGACAACGGTGTGGTGAGTACTATTAAAAAAACCCACAAGGCTGTGGTTGAGATGTGAAACAATGTAACCTCACCATGGATGAGGAGAACATTGAGAAACTCCTAGTGGTGGTTTCTGAGGAATTGACTAATGAGGAATTATTGCAGCTGAAGTAGAAATGCAGAGCCAAAGAACAAACAAGAGGCAAGGAAACTTCAGGAGAAAAAAAAAACAAAAAACAAAGAACCCTCCAAAAAATTCACAGTGAAGTGGTTAGCATAAGCTTTTGCAGATATTAACAAGCTCCTTAAAATGTTTGAAAACATGGAGCAAGACATTTTTATTAATAGAGAGGAATATTTATGGTTCATCACCTACTTATAAGCAAATCTATGAATAAAAAAACACAACAAACAAAAAAACACGCAAACCACATGTAGGGTAAGTGGAGGCAGTCTGGCTTCCTCACCCGAGTGTCCGGGGAACTGAGGAAAGCAGTTTTCCATAACGTTGAATGGGCCGAGTAAGTAGTTCTCACAGCCTTGGGGCTGGGTTCAATAAACGGTTCCCATAACATGAAGTGGGCTCGCCTGCGCAGAATAATGCCATGATACACACACACACACACACATTTTTTTACTTGAGGTCAGCTTTGTTTGTCTCTAGTATTTAAGCAAGTAGGAGCTTCTCACTAGAGAGACACACAGCTTGCAAGGTGAGTGGCTCGCCTACCCATGAATAAAGGCATGCCGGTGTCCCCATGGCTCTTTTCTTCCATCTGCCTCAATCTAGAGTGGACATGCCAGACCTTGACCAGCTGCAATACAACGTATTTCTGAAAAGAGTGACACCTCCACAAGAAGCTTCTCAGGCAGGTCCTTCATCAGGTGTTGCAGAAGAAGGCATTGTTAGCACAGCAGATGACATCACACTCCTATTATTGCCCCTGAAGACCTCTAGTGGGACGTGATGTAGAAGTGGGAGGCAGTGATATGAAGGATCCTGACTCCAACTAAACCTAGGCTAATATGTGTGAGTCTTAGTTATAACAAAAAATCAAAAAGTAAAAAACAAAATATAATAAGTTAAAAATGGAAAAATCTTATGAATAAGGATATAAAGAAAAATATATTTGCATAGCTGTTTTAAGTGTTACTACACAAGAGTTAAAAATGGAGAAGTTAATAAAGTAATAAGTTACATTAAACTAAATTAATTTATTGTAGAAAAGTGAAAATAAAGTTATACATTTAGTGTAGTCTAAGTGCCCGGTGTTTATAAAATCTATAGTGGTACAAAGTAATGCCCGACGCCTCCACACTCACTCACCACTCACTCACTGACTTACCCAGAACAACCCGCCCTGCTAGCTCCATTCACAGTAAGTGCTCTCTACAGTTGTACTACTATTTGTCTCCCATACCGTGTTTTTAATGTGCCTTTTCTATGTTTAGATACATGGATACTCACCATTGTGTTCCAACTACAGTATTCATTACAGTAGCATGCGGTACATGGCTGTGGCCAAGGAGCACTAGTCTGGACGGCACAGCGAGGTATGTAGGAGGCTATACCATCTAGGTCGTGAATGATGTTTGCACAACAATAAAGTCACCTAAGGAAGCATTTCTCGGCGTGCATCCCCATCATTAAGTGCTTCATGACTATAGCAACAAGTCAGTGTTGTTGTTAGTGTTGCTATTTCATCCTCTGCCATTACCCAGTCTGTTGAAATCCAGAAGTGGACTCTACATAAGAACAAAAACCATCCAAAAGTATCCCTCTTTGTTTTGAAAAGTAGAAAAGAGAGCTCTAAAAGCCTAATAGAGTGAAGGAAATTCTGTGGGATTTTACTCATATTTCATTTCTTCTGACCCAGTCCTCAAGTAATCTCCCTGGGAGGTGAAGTCAGCACCAGTAAGGAGGCACCAGAACTCTGCAGGGGACTCCTATCTACATAGTGCAGCTGTGACCATAAGATACTGGATTGAATTCCCGTTGCTCGTTTTCTTTCTCTGCCTTTCTATTTCTTCACTTTATCTGCAGCCGCATTGGTGAGAAATGAGCCATAGAGGGAAGAATCCAAGGTCCCAGCTTTCTGGCCAGAGGACTGGAAAGGAACATTCTAGGGGACCAGAGATGTCAGAAATATTGCAAAGTGGTGAAAACTCAAGAGACCTGTCTTGTAAAGTAGTGCAAACCCTCCTGAATTTAGTTCAGAGCTTTGCATGCATGTATGTCTCCCTAAGTAGTACACAACCGTCTTTAGAAGAACTGAGCCACAGGGTAACCCACAACATATGACTGCAATTAATCATTAATCTGCAAATTAGATTGATCTGAATAGCGCTATAAACATCATATAAACTGGACACCAGAGCCACACGCTACAGAAGAAAAGAGAGAACTTGCATGCTGAATTTAATCTGATAGATTCCCTGTCATAACAAAAACAGGGAAAAACATTAATTTTATAATTTCATCATGGACTCTGAGTCTCATAACACAATACCAAAATTTCTGTTACAAAATTTAAAATCTGAGGCATAAAAAGAACCAGGATCATTTCAATTATTGGGGAAATAAGACCAAGGTAGCAACAGTGTTGAAACTTTCAAGTAAGTATGACTTGAAAGCTGCTGTTATAACCATAGAAGTAAGAGTGAAGTTTTGGAAAAAATGGAAGCTAGAAAATTTCATCAAAGACACAGATAATACAAAGATTAACAAGAGTGAATCATGATGTAAATTGTCGTGGACTTTGGGTGGTGACGATGTGTCGACGTATCACTGTAAAGAACACACTAGTTTATTCGGTATGTTCATCGTGAGGATGGCTGTGTGTGATGATGGAGCGAACATGTGGGCATGTCCTGTCCTTTCTGCTCAGCTGTGCTGTGAACTTAAAACTGCTCAAAAATAAAATCTATTGATGACTATAACAAGAAACTATTACACACATATTACCATGTTGAAAATTGAAAAGTCTGACCATTCAAAATTCTGGTGCAGATGTGGAAGCCCTGGAACTCCCACAATGCTCTTCACGAGAATGTTCAACTAAATAAATACTTTGGAAAACAGTTTAAAAACTTCTTAAAAAGTTAAACAAAAACCTACCCTTGATCCAGACTTTCTACTCCTAGATATTTACAGAAAAGAAATGAAACAGATGTTGTAGAAAGACTTGTTCACAAGCGGTCAAAATAGCCTTAATTTTCATAGTCAAGCATTGGAAACAGCTCAAGTGTCCATCATCATCAGATCAATGTACAAACAAATTGTGCTATGGCAATACCATATAATGGAGTGCATTATTCAGGAATAGAGAGCAAAATATTAATATACACAATAGCATGGATTGTACTGAATAAACAAAGCAGGAAAAAAAGTACACACTGTACAACTGCATTTGGACAAAATTCTAGAAAAATCAAACTATGGCAGAAAGCATCATAGAAATTGCGATAATGTGACAAAGTAATCAGTGCTTGAATGGGACAGGTGTAATACAGGGGTTGGAGAGCAGTCTTACGAAAAGCACTTTTAGGTGGTGGTGAGATATTAATTATATTGACTATAGTGATGGTTTTATGATTTGTATGTGTATGAAAACTTCTAAAATTGTACATAGTAAATAAGGGCACTTTATTCTGAATTAATCATCCTCAATAAAGCTGTTAAAAAGATATGGAACAGATTTATTTAAGAAATCAATCCTTTATTGACTTCAGTGTCAACAGTTACACAAAACCGACCTGCTAATGATGTCTAGAACGCATTTTCTGACATCCAGTTCAGCAAGTCAAGCACTTGGGGAGATAACCATATAATTTCAGGTAAAGTAATGTATCATGGGGGAAAGATGGACTCTTTAATGTCTGTCCAAAACATTGTCAGTAATGCTATCTAGTCAAAAAGCAAAAGCTTTCGATTGTAGAGGGTTGCCTGTTTTGGGGACTTTTATTCTTAAATGTATACTGAAATCATTGTTTTATTTTATTTTCCCCCAAAGTTGGCCTTAATAAAACAAACATTTTTGGTACTTTTATATAAACTCCATGTGTGTTTTTATAGACAGGCTGGTTTCTGTTGAGCTTGCGACATGTCGAGGACACCATGTTCAGGGAGAAATGAGACAATAATGATTCCTTTCCAGAGAGATGTTCTGGTCAAGCACAGGCTTAGTTTTGTAGGCTCTTCTGACCTTCTTAACAACAACAGCTAACATTTAGTGAATGTTTAATATGTGTAGTACGCTACCTTATTACACAGTCCCTACAAATTCTTGAGGTCTGTGCTAGATACACCATCACTTTAAACATGAGGACACAGATCAAAAAGACCGAGGAGCATGCTCAAGGGAGTAAGTGAGAAACAAAATTCCCAATTCAGGTGTGTCTCAGTGCAGAACTAAGCTCCGTCTTTCTATACTTTGTGTGTCTTTCTTAATCACAGAAAAAACAGGCATTAGAAAGAAAGGGGGGAAATTTGTAAAAATCGTTATGATTTTAAAATAGTGGATAATCTAGGTGATGATCTTCTAGTCACATGATTCATTTTATTCAATCACTATGTATCCCTGTGTATCTGTTACGTAAGCATGGTGTGATTTCATAGGTTTATGCTATCTGATTGATTCCATACCATTTTGGAAACAATAAAGCTTTAGTTAAGGTCACTACAACCTTTATAGTAATTTGTGTCTTAGAAGGTTCCTTCTCAGTTCCATGACTAAAACAATGTGATCATTTGGGTATAAAAAATAAAGAGCTGTGAACATCGGCTACTATTTTTGGGGCAATATTAAGTAATAACCCTGAGAGGCCCCATCACCTCTGAATGCGAAGAGCAGCTTTCTCCATTAGTACCTGAGAACTTTCTGTTCTATCTGTGTGCTTTACTCTGTTTTCCCTCTTTCATGCCAGAGTATGTGCCAGAGTATCTAATTATCCCATTTAAAATATGTAATATGGCTTTATTTGTGTTAGCCAATGACAGTTTAGCACCAAATTGTCTAGTTATTGGTATCTGAACATGAGAAATAGATCTATTTTAGGGTCACATATTTTAACATTGAAGAAATTTTCTCTTAAATTACAAGGACTATTTCTAGAACAAAATATTCTACAAGGTCCTAACATGTGCAACGTTCCTTTTTGTTCTCAGTGTTAAAATACATGGTGAGAGAAACACAAGTTACCAAAGCAACAGAAAAGATCTATCTCCACATCTTGTTTCTATACATCAGTTTTACTTTTTAAGGGTGGTGGGACTTTTCAAACAGCACTAATTGTATCAGCTTTGGATGGGTGGTCATGTGAACATTCGGGAAGCCCAACTACAGTAGCAAATTTCCTACAGCCATCGATGCTGACTCCCACCATGTGACCCCATTGTGTCAGTGACATCTAATAAACTCAAGAATATCGCTGAGGCCATTTTACATACGGCTCATATTTTACTCTTCAGTTTTCAAAAGAGGGTATTTTTAAGCCTCATAAAGGAGGTTTAAGCAGACATGGAAATGGGAAGTCCTTTCTGTCACAAGGTAGCTTAACAGTTCCTTTCTACAGTGCAGAATTTGGGAGGGGAAATCTTATTAAGTAGCATTTGCTTAAACCACTAAACCAGTTAACCTTAGTCTTCAGTTACAACTGTGATATTTAAAAGCAAACAGGTGAAAGTGGTATCTGTCCCATTACCTCAATGATAATTGAGATCTTTGGACAGAATAAATTTTCTCTATTCTCAATAGTTTTATGATTTTTAAGTCAAGGTAGGAATTAATAACAGAAGACCGGTGGTCTTTTTTTTTTAGCTATAGGAGAGAATATAAAAATATTCAGTCTTGATCTTCTTGATAAGGCCTAAAAATAGTGTGGAAAAATTATCAAACTCATTTTATATTATTACTGATCTTTGAAACTTTTTGAAAAAGAAGCAGTTTCCATTTTAACAAAAATGAACTACATAGAGCTAGGGTGGGGTGGATGATGGGGAGTAAGATTATGTTAGATCCATTTGAGAATGAAGTAACTGGAATTTTAGGCATGCCCTATCTAAGTGTCTTCCAAAAACATTTTAGGTGAAAATGTTATAGATACCTCCCTTGTGATATTTTTATTTTATTTATTTAAATAAATGTACCCCTAATAGCTAAAGATATTACTTTTTAATGACATTCATTTTATTAACACACCTTTGGAAAATCATTCTACATGCATGTTACAAATATATTGGAATGAATAAGGAAATTGGAGGATCTTGTAGTAATTCTGGTGGTCATACATTAGAAGTCTCTGCTCCAAATTTTTGTCAAAGAAAGATTTTTCAAATAAATCTTTTTTATTTTTTTTAAATATGGACTGCTTCCTGAATTTGAGTGCCATCCTTGTGAAAAGGCCACGCTAATCTTCTGTGCATCGTTCCAATTTTAGTATGCATGCTGCCGAAGTAAGGACGAAAATAACACTAATTTGAAGTGTTCACTCATCACAAGTTGTCCTCCAAGGGGACATTTAAAAAATGTGTTTACTATACACAAATGAAATCATCAAATTGGAAGATCTTATTAAATAATGATCAGATGATGTTATTCAACTGAGGAGGCAGAATTTTGGATATAGTGCTCTGCCTCGTGAATGGATGGAAGAGTGAAGAATAACTGGAAAGTGGTACTATGAATGAGGACAAGCTAAACACAACAGAGTAGGTGAAGGGAAATCTTATGGATGTGAAGAATGAAGGCACATTCAGAAGGAATGACTGAGGTAAAATTTGAGCTGAACTACTATAGACAGTTTTATAAATTCTCTATTGACATCCCTCTTAAATCTTGTGTATTGCTTATAATTTTTTTAGTAGGAGGAAATTTATAATATAAGTAGGTATAAATAAATTTATAATATAAATAAATAAATATTTTTACTATAAATTATATGGCTTGGAAAGAGTAGAAAAAAAGCATTCTCTGGGAAAAGTCCAGAAATGTCCCCAGATATGATTGTGTGAAGGCTTTTTTCATACCCTCTTTAACTACTTGCTTATGAGAGTCAGGACAGCGGTTGATATTCATAGATAGCACTATAGGCTGTAATTTGTAACTCTCATGGACCTTTTTGCTCTTCTAGCAATGGGACGGGTCAACTGAGAGCAACCATTTCAAAGACTTTGTGATTACAAATGAATGTAAAGGATGTCCTTTCAAGAACAGTATGTATGTAGATTCAATATTTTTATGTCAATAATGATAAAAATAACAATGTAACATGGTCAACATTTATAAGTTTTAATTTAAGGTAAAAGCCTCCATTGTAATATATAATAATTTGAGAAAATTGTATCTGATATAAAAATATATATATACACACATAAATTTATTATTATCTAAATAAAAGTACATCATTTTGCAGACACACTGACTATGGTGGACATAGATCTTTCCTGTTATAAGCTTATTTCTAGGACAAAAATGTCATCTAAAGAGGAGAAAACAATTTTACAGATGTAGTCCTACATTAGACTGTGTATAGGTTATGACATTCATTCAAGGAAAGATTTTCTTTTGACATGTTGTCAAGTGAGATTGTGAAGATATAGAGAAAGGCTTATCTTTACCAAGAAGATTTTACCTCACTAGAAATGTGGATGGATTCTAGAGGTGAATATACAGAGGCTCTTAGACTGAAAACCATTTACCAATATGGACAGAGGGAAATTAGAAGAAGTCCTAAAGATTTTTTTTTAATAATCCTGATGGAAATTATTTGCAAAAGGGTAAAATGGGTTTCTCATTTTTTGATGAACTGCTTTCCCCTGGTCAGTGGTTCCTAAGCAATAGTGTGCATCAAGAAGAGCAAGGAGAGCCCTGGCCAGGTGGTTCGGATGCTTGGAGCATCATCCCATGCACTAAAATGTTTCTGGTTCAATCCCAATCTGGACACCTAGGTTGTGGGTTTCATCCACCATGGTCGGGGCGTGCATGGGGGGCAACCAATCAATGCTTCTCTCTCACATTGATCTCTCTCTCCCTCTCCCTACTCTCTCTCTCTTTCTCTCAAAAGTCAATTAACATATCCTCAGGTGAAGATTTAAAAAGGAAAAAAAAGTACCTAAGAAAGCTAAAAATGAAATGGCTAACTTTCAACTCAGAGACTGATCCAAAGGATCTGTGGTAAGCAGACATATGGTTGGCAGGTAGATTAAAAAAAAGAGAGAGAAAGAAGAGAGAGAGAGAGAGAGAGAGAGAGAGACCACCACTGTAGGCTTCTAAGGTGAACACAACATGCCATTTTTCATACAGAGACCTTGATTCTACCTCAGCCTAAATCAATAGTCCCTCAGAGAAAACAAGCTAGCTAATTCTTTAATCAAAAGTTAAACAAAGTAGAGATAAAAAATTACATCTTATGCCCACTTGGTCAATTAATATATGACAAAAGAGGCAAGAACATATAATGGAGTAAAGACAGTCTGTTCAATAAATGGTGGTGAGAAAATTGGACAGATACAAGCAAAAACAAAAAGGAAAATCATGCTACCATGTACAAAAATAAACTCAAAATGGATTAAAGGCTTAAATATAAACTCAAAACGGATTAAAGGCTTAAATATAGGACTTAACATCATAAAACTCCTAGAAGAAAACTGGCAATAAAATCTCTGACATTTCTCTCAGCAACATTTTTTTTCTGATATATCAGCATGGGCAAAGGATACAAAAGAAAAACAAATGGGACTACATCAAACTGAAAAGTATTTGCACAGCAAAGAAAACATCAACAAAACAAAAGGACAACCTACTGAATGGAAGACATATTCACTGATGATGTATCCAATAATGGATTAACATCCAAAATTTGTAAAGGACTCATACCACTTAACATCAACCCCCGCCCAAAACCTGTTCAAAAGTGGGCAGAGGACCTGAACAAGCATTTCTCCAAAGAGGAAATACAAGAGGCATTGGAAGATGGCCAATAGACATGGAAAAATGTTCAACATCAATATCATTAGAGAAATGAAAATTAAAACCACACTGAGATACAACTTCACACCTGTCAGAATGGCTATCATCAATAAATCAATAAGCAACTGTTGGGGGGGGGGTGGAGAAAAGGGAACCCGCATGCAGTTAGTGGGAATGCAGACCAGTGCAGCCACTGTGGAAAACAGTATAGAGGCTCCTCAAAAACTTAAAAATGGGACTGCCTTATGACCTAGTGATTCCACTGCTGGGAAAATATACTAAGAATGCCAAAACACCAAGTTGAAACGATATGTGCACTGCTATGTTCATAGCAGTGTTATTTACAGTAGTCAAGACTTGGAAACAGACCAAGTGCCCATCAGTAGATGAGTGAATAAAAAAGCATTGGTACATTTATGAAACAGAATATTACTCGACCATAAAAAGAAGGAAATCTTACCATTTGTAACAGCATAAATGAATCTAGAGGGGATTAAGCTCAGTGAAATAAGTCAGTCTGAAAGACAAATGCCATATGATTTTACTTGTATGTGGAATCTAAAGAACAGACTATACAAACAAAACAGTGAGGGACTCACAGATACAGAGAAAAGACCGATGGCTGCCAGAGGAGAAGGGGTGGAAGGCTGGGTAGAAAAGGTGAAGGGAATAAGAAATACAAATGCAAACCAGTCACAGGGATGTGGAGTGCAGCCTAGGGAATACAGTCAGTTATACTGTAGTAACTACGTATAGTGCCAGGTGGGCACTTGAAATATTTCAGGGTCACTTTGTAAATATATGATTGTCTAACTACTATGCTGTACACCTGAAACTAATGTAGGATGATATTAAATGTAAATTGTCATTGAAAAATAAAATTTAAAAGTGAAATGTTGCAGAAACATTTTTGTTTGTTTGTTTGTTTTTAATACCCCTAACCACATAGAATATTGAACTTAAGATAATTTTGAAGTAAAACATCATTCAGATCATGCTTTTGGGCCTAGCAGCACAGGATACTTCCCTCCAGTCTCCCCATTCTTGACCTAGATGGGAATGTTAAATACGTGACATACTGAAAGGTACCTGTTTTCCAGTATTTCTGCTGGAAGTCACATGCATGAACTTATGGAGGGAGTAAGACAAAAGCAAATATTTCACCCAAAACACACATGACTGTCTATGTCATATCAACCTTCGGATGTCTCTGTTCCCAGGGCGGAGAGGCGGTGAACCCTGAGACTTCAGCCTGATGTCACACTACTCTAGAGTTCTTGTGCTCCACGTCCACTGTGCCATCTCGCCTCAGCACGCGGTCATTGTCATCTTTTCATAGCAGAAACAACACATTGTCCAGAAAAGAGCATAGGGTGTAAAAACAGAAGATCAAATGTTGAGTCCCATACATTTATCTTTTCTTCATTAGTCTTATAGATACCCCTCACAACTTTGAGTTTTACTTCCTTCACTTAGGAACTGCACTTAAAATGTATTCTCCACCTATTGGTGGAATTATAAAAACATGATTACATAAAATAAGCAAATATACAATTTTGAGTAAAAAATAAAAACACACGGGCTTATAAGTGTGGACTACTGTTTTCATATTTTTCTTGTTTTTAATTTAAGAATTTTTAATAGTGCCTACATGTTTAGTTACCATAAACAGGAAACTATCTACTTGTCACTCCTCTTAATGGTTAAATTAGACCTCTCGTCTGTATTTTGTGCTTCTATAGCACTACACTGGCCCAGAGGGACCTATCTATAGGATGCTTCCTAGCCCAATGCTTGTTTATGGCTTCATTCTTCATGATTTTTTATTTACATCATTGCACTAATTTTCCATAGTGGCATATGAAATTGGTACAACCTGTAATTTCTCCATTTTTTACATGAAGAATCTGAGGTCCAGAAAAGTTGAGTGAGCACATCAAGTAATAATAAAGATTAAAAGAAATGTTTGCAGAATCCTAATCAAGTCCCCCCTCCCAAACTGCATTTGGAACAAACATTAGAGTTTTTATTTTGGCGCTGAGATTGTCCTGATACATACTTTCTCATTTCAGTAATCGGATTCTTTGGAAACTGTGTACGTTCACGAGAGTAAATAAGATGTACACAGTGGTTTTCAGTTTGAAAAATCTTTTACATGCATATGAGTTTGTGTTCACTTTCAAACAAATTATGTTCAAATTTGTTCAAAGAACACATCATTTTAGAAAGATTCTTCCATACACTCTAAGTTTGTATGTATCGTATATAAAGATTTACATTTTGAAATATGTTATAAATTAATTTAGAAAACCTTAGTACTTCTAGACAATATCAATAGTCTTTTTTGATCCATTCTTAATGATAATGTTCTTATAATGAGTCTAACCCACTGAACAAACAATGCCCACCGCCACGGGAGATTTGGCCTCACTTTACTGATCACTCATTCTTTCACGCAGAACGTTTGAAGTACCGTACTTCCCCCTCATATGCAGGTGACACAGCCCCACATCCCCTGTGGCTGCCTGAAATGGTTGACGGTACTGGGCCCACCATACACTATGCTGTGTTTCTCTGTACGTGCATACCACATGATAAAGTTTAATTTATAAGTTAGCTCAGTAAAAGATTAACAACAATAACTAATCAAAACAGAATAATTATTATAATAATATAATAGTATAATACTATATACTGTAATAAAATACTATATACTATATAGTACTACGACAACAGAGGATCACAGTCATGCAGAACCTGCTCCATTGAAATGTTCTTTTTGCTCAAGTGCCCGGGTTTACGTCTCTGAGTAAACGAAGCACTGCAAGCCTCTTGTGTACCTCTGATCTGTGAAGTTCAGAGCAGGACATTACAGATTTATTTCACTGATGGTATTTGTTTGTAATTGGTAGTTTATTTTGTTTTTTGTGCTGTAATTTTCTCTGCAACAGTCTGTGGAATTCTTTAAGTTACTAAGTCTGCTATGCACTTCCATTAAGAAACTTTAATATAGATCGTGATAACTGTAAATGAAGATACCCCTTACTATTCCACATGTATAATGATCCTTTGTGCACATTTGCAGCTGCCCTTTTTCTGATCACTGGAGAATAGATAGGTGTTTCATCATCAACCGAGTCTGACAGAGAACAGGAAACCGGTGGGTGAGACACTGACAGCACCTGCTAGGGGAGTAAAATTACCTTTCAGGTTTCTCTACCCAGTACAAGTTACAGGATATCCGTGCTCAGGAGCGTCCACCCTGGTAACCTGAGATTCACTGAATTCTCCTGACTCTCCAGTCTTGGGCCTTTGGTATATCCTGTGCCCTGTCTCCTCTTATGGATCCAAAATTTGTTGATATATAAGTCTGTTCAACTTTTTCTTTGTTAGGATGGAGTGGTGACTTCCAAGTGTGGAATTGGAAACCAGAAGTCCTTTAATAAATGTTTTATTCTGAAATAGTTACTCATTTTTTGCAGAGTTCTAAAGTGTTTATAAATTTTAATATCTAGGAATCTACCATAGGAACTTGATATAAACGTAGGGAAAATATGCAAAAGCTATTAATTTACTAATTCATCCTTTCATATGCTCCAGATACAGGTCTAAGTTCTCAGATGTAAAGGTAATTGAATTGACACCACCACTCATCATGACCTCACCAAATCAGGAACACAGGTATGCTCTCCATTCTATCCTCTGTTCCTTTTAGGAAAAACAATAGCCCTTCACAAAATTAGGCTGCTACAGTGGCTCATCGCAGTTGTTGGGAATCTCCCACACATTCTCCAGACCTTGCTTCATTCTGGTTTCCTAACCACCTGACTCCAAACTCTTGTCTGTGTATCAAAAAGCAATTGGGGTGGAGGGATTATCTTTTCAGGATCTTGCAGAATATTAACAGTATGTATCTTTTGTATTGTAAACAGTAATGATAGTGTAATTATTTTATCAACTTTTAATGCATAAATCTCATAAATGATTACAGCAAAAGTGGTATATAAAATATTTTAATGACTACATATGAATGAATTAAAATGAATTAATCCTCAGTATAAATATAAATATATATATAGGATTACAAGAATCACTCTTGTTATCCTTAAAAATATTTTGGTCTTTGGACCATAGATTTATAATTTTTTACTGGATAGTTTTAAACAAATGTTGAATGTTTTTGCACTACACCTTCATACCTTGCCACTGACTTGCTCCTCTTGTATATGTAACACTGCTGCATCATCTTACATGAGCAAAGCATGGCCAAATGCAATTTAGTAAGGAGAGAGTTGAAGTGACGCGAAGCATGAAATTTTAAAATAAATCTCACACTGTTTTTCATATTGAATACTTAACATTAATTCACATTGCAAGCAACTCAAAGCAAATATCTTGTTGCAAAACAGAGGAAAGTGAGGGACTTTCTTATATTCTCTGAAGTTTTGTGGAAGTTTGAAAAATTACTATTCAGAAAAATCAGACACAGGCACTTAGCTCTATACTGAGATTCAACTTCTGGCAACTTGAATATATATCCCTTACCCAAATAATCTACAGTTTGGCCTTTAATTCTTACTCTGTGTTGCCTACTTATTTACCAGGACAATGTGTACTTTTTCTCGGCTCTATTCCCATTTTTTTTTTTTTTAATTTCAGGAGAAAAGGAGTCAATTTAACTGAATGAAGGCAGAAAAACGGATGAAGTAATAGGAAAGAGTGCCAATGGATATTAGAATATGTTTCTAATGTTTTGGTCTGACTGGCAAGAGATTTCTATAGGTATTTTAAAAGGAATATTTACAAACTGCTTTTCAACAATTAAGGATGTTAGTGCAGAGTTTAGTTAAAGTGTAGTCTAACTGTTCCTGTCCCAACTGTGAGATTGTGTGTAAGCCAGCTGCCTGGTTTACTCAATGAAATCCTATCTTCCATTCCATATTTCAAAAATGATTTGGCTTCTTATAAAAAAGACTTGGCATTTATACATTTTAGTACATTATCTCCATCTCATGAGCATTTTAGATGCCTAATCACAATTTTGGAGTTACATAATTATAACTTCAATCTACCCTGTATTTACAATAAAAATTGTGTGTGGTACATGAGTTATCACTGGATCATGGAGCAATTCTGATAAAGCCACATCAATGAAAAACCTACACTTGAAAGAAGGCTCCTCCATTGATCATATAATCTAGGCACTTAATAAAAGAGTTCAAGTACATCAGCTGCCAAGGGTATGTCTTTGAAAAAACATTTGTGATTAGATGTTTAAATTTGTCTTTGCTTGTTAACATCCAGACTCACTTCCTCAAAGCCATAAATCAAGTCCTCGAGTGCCCTTCAAAATGTTAGATGAAAGGAATAAAAGCAACACTTTAGGAACTTCCCATTGCAATCCACAGTTATACAGTCAAATGTAGGATTTCTGGCCAGGGGAACTTTTGATTTTGTGGATCTCAGATCAAACTCACTGCTTTCTGCTTTATGTTTGGACACCATTCAAACCAAAGCTTTGAGGCTTTCAGACTTTATAGAGCAACAGGTAAAGTATCAAAGAATAAAAAAATAATCAGTGCAAGTCAGATTGGTATTTAATTTTAAAGGCACATACACCTACATAGTATTAGGGCATAATGTGAAACTGCTTGTTGCTAACTACCCATGAAAACAGAACTATTTTATTTCAAAAATAATATTTAATATGTGCTAAGATCTATGCATGGTACAAAGGAATTTACAATGAGATAAAGTCGACCTGTTTTTATAAAAAGCAAAGTGAGTAACTGATTAATTTTTTGTTCTTCTCCAAATTTTATGTATTGAATGATTTTTATTAAATTTAAAAATACATAAATTGACAACAAATATTATATTTTAAATTGCATACATTACAACTAGAGCTTTGCTTCAGTTTGTTCATTTAACTCAATTTATTCATCATCAGGGCCCATGCACTATCTGAATGCAAATTTTTGAATAAATTTATGTTAAAGTAATATGCATTGGGCTCTTTAAAATGGCATTTTATTATTTCAATATGTAATCAAATTAAACATTTTATTTCCAAATAAATCACTTTTTCCAGAAATTATACACGTATAAGTACAGCTTTCATTTACTTTCCTATGAGCTAGCAAACCATTTTAATCTAACCTGTCCATATTCGGTATTTATAATCATTTCATTGCAGTTAATTCTATCTCGTACCAGCTCTAAGACAAACTACATTTGCAGATAAAAGTGGTTAAAAATCCAATAATATTCACTGCAGAAAATCCTAAATCTGCAGAGCAGTTCCACAGTTTGGGGAAAATAATTAATATAAACAGATACAG
This sequence comes from Micronycteris hirsuta, assembly GCA_004026765.1. NCBI lineage: Eukaryota > Metazoa > Chordata > Mammalia > Chiroptera > Phyllostomidae > Micronycteris > Micronycteris hirsuta. The sequence continues at coordinate 63,810 of PVJI01007984.1, forward strand.
GATTATTTAAAATAAAATAATTAAGTTATATTTAATTATACAATTTTGTTATATATTTGCCTTATGACACTACCACACTCTTTTTTTTTAAACAGGAGCATAAAATATGTATTTAGCATGCACTTTGTTTCAAGATTATTCAGAGATGTATTATGTATTTGATTTGCCTTAGTAGATGTTAGGCATATATAGACAAAATATAAAGCTAGTTTATTACCATAGGAGAAGAAGACATTATATAGATTTATGGGTCAGAGACAAAACAGTTTATTTAGTACAAACACAACTGCAAGAATGTAGCCAGAATAATGTTCACAACGCTTCCCCCTGCCCCACAAGTTCTACAAAAATGGCCCAGTGCTTTTGGTGAACGCTTGCATATACAAAGGGTTGTATTAATGAAGAGCTTGCTAGATTCACCTCCTTTATAATTTACAGAAGAATACCTGAGTTTTGTCTAGAGAGAGATGTTGCCTCATCCCTCATGATGGCTCACTACAAATGCAACCTAAGAAATGGTCTAATTAACAGCATTCAGAGACTTCATTTTTTGGAATACCTGGCAAGAATTTTAAGGGCCCATGGTAAATCATTATTCCAACTGATGGTTTAAGAAAGAGTATATGTGTTTGAAATTTATAGATAGAAATAAAAAAAACTTTAAAAATGATGTGGAAGAGTTACTTTTAAAAATGACGAGGAAACAAACCAAATAAAGTGCATAGAAATGAAAACTACCATAAAGATAAAGTCAATGGATAGATGAAAAAGCAGAACTGCTGAATATAGAAGTATTAAACTGGAAGATGTAAGAATGTATTCAGAATAAAGCAACGAGGAAAGACACTCCGTTTTTTAGGTTATATGTTGTCATTCTTTGTTATGTATTCTTACTACTTTCCTGGTTGTAAAATAAGGGATTAAAACACGATGCTTTGATGTCAAATTGGTGTTATCTCAGTCCTACCATATAAGAGCTATGTGATTTAGAAAACATTGATTAAGCAGAGCTTCAGCCATCTCATTTTTGAAATGGCAATAACTATCTCACCAGGTCTTTTGAGAATTAAAAATTTCAGCATCTAAAGAGTTCAGGGTGTGGTATGTGTTTATTAAATGTTAGATATCTCAGTTACTACTTCTTTCCTTTATCTTACCATGTCTGAAATGTATGTGACAGCTTCACTAATTGATTAATCTTCCAATCCTCCCAGTCCAAAACTTTTCATCTTGGACTTGACCAAAGCATTTTTTGTCTTCTCATTGGATAACTTCATCCACGCATGACTACTAGCCACTTTACAACGAAGATATCTTTATACTAATATCCAGCTTTGTTATCTTTTTCTCTCGTGAACTACATACAGATCATTTGGAAAATTTGACTCATGTGAAACACAGGCAGATTCATGGCCTCATCATTTTATCAACTCCAGTCTTTTTCCTAATTCTGTATTGCAGTAAATGTCTTCACTTCTCCGCCGTTTATTTTAAAGTTGAAGAAACAGAAGAGTTTACCCAAATCCTTCCTCTCCCCCACTTTCCACGTACAATCAGCAACTAAGCATAATTAATTCTATCTTCTAAATATTTCTCAAATATTCTCTTTTACACTCTTCTGCACATAATTTCTCAGCTTCATCACACTAATAGTATACCTTTATAACATCTGTTTTCAGGGTAAGTTCAAGCTATCTTGATTTCTGAAGCAATCATTCCAAATCCAAAAACATAATTCTACCTGAAATATGTACTCTGTGTGTTAAGTTTCTCCTAAATCATCATCAAGTAGCTACAAAAAAATCTATAGAAAAAGCATTTCGACAGTAACTTCTCAGGGAACAAAGCCCTTCTCTTTCAACCATAGATCTGGTGCCATGTCTTTGTAGTCTCACAAGAGCAGAAATATGTTTTTCAGGGACATATGAAAGGGTATATCTTTCTCAGATCTTATTTTGTCATATTATGAGTAGTGGCATAATTTTATGCATCTCTCACCAGATAAGGAATTTTCAATACCATGATTAGTAATTGCCAGGGAGTAAGCGAAAACTGTGCATGGATTACCTAATTTAATCATCACAAACTCCTATGCAGTAGAAAATGTTATGAGAATTTCACAGATGAGGAAACTAAGGATCACAGAAGTTAAGCAACTTGCTGAATATCCCTGAGACAAACAGTAATGAAGACAAAATTCAAACTAAGTACAAGACAAAGTAGTTCCAGAGCTAGTTTTCTTAGCATCTATACTACATTCTCTCCTTAGGACATCAAGAACCATTTCTCTGTTTCTGTAGCTTCAGTGTCTAGTACAATACAAGAGCAGTAATAGACATATTGTAATTATACACTGGATCTTGATTAATTGATACATGAATAAGTGATAAGTGAAGAATAAATGGATATTTAATAGAATTTTTTACTTTGATATAGTGAGTTTGCATTGAAAATAAGATTTGGCTGAAACTCAAGCAAGTGTCTGAACTTAAAATATTAATAAAAAACATACTGGAGTAAACATATTCATAAAAGAAAAATATATAATATTTTTAAATCTATAATATGTATATATTATACTTTATATAATATAAATATATAATATTTTAAATTGGGGAGTATTATAGATTATAAAGATTTTCACTGAGTTTTGAATAAAGGTATTATACTTTGCTTTATAGTCAAAGATAGAGTCAAAATAAAGCCACATTCAGAATGAGACTGTAAAATTCTCTTTGCTCTTCATCAACCACATTTTTGGCAATTTTAGAAATAGGAACATGAAGCTTAACAAAATAAAACATCATCAGATTCCTCATCTGTAAAATGAGGACAATGGGCTATACAGTCTCAAAGGTCCCTTCTAGCTCCATCATCTAGAATCTTCTGACTTAATTTATTGCATATGTTTTACTAGTGCACAGCGTGTTTTCTTTTAGTTACAGATTAATTTCTTTCTTTCTCTAAATCTGTAGACTAATCCTAACTGTCATGCCTAATCTATATAGGCCAATTTGTATGGGGAGAAAATCCATAGAGGACATTGCAAAGTATCCACAATTTGAAGAATTCACAATTTGGGACACCCTCCATGCCTGGATTGAAACAGCTTTGTAAGAACCTCAAGCATCTGGGGAAGTCACCCAAAGAAAGGCCATCCACTATGCTTTGATCTCTCCATTGAAGCACTGCCTGCCATAGGCTTGGCGAGAGCCCAGCCTATTAGACTCGTGCCTAGGGCTAGCATTCCCCACTCTTCCTGCCCCGGAAATACCACCAGAGTGTTTCTCAAGTATAAGTGAAATAAAATTTCATTTCAGGAGAGTGTAGAATGAAACTGAGGTTATATGATATTACATTAATTAGGCTAAGTCAACATTGTGCTTTAGAGGTGAATAAAGGGGAAAATAAAAAAAATACTAAAAAAGCAATATTTCAAAACATATGTACAGAACTGGATGGTTTTTAAAACGCTTCTCAAATAGTTTTTCTTTAATATTTTAATCAATCCTCTGAGAATATTCATAATTACTTCTATTTTATAAATTTACAAGAATTGTTAGATATAAAATAGAAGCTCAAAATTAGTAAATACAAATTCTTAACTTCCCATGACTGCACATCATCTTACAAGTGAGAGTGATAAATTACTTATATACAAGGAATATTTGACTCCCTAAAATAATTTATACTCATATATGGAGGGTCAACAGTTTCTGGAATAAAAACTAATTTGCATGGATTGTCATTTAAGTGACGATTTTATATAGCTTATTTGTATAAGGACAATTATTTTTATAAAATATTAAATTTTATATTCTCATTCTCTATTTGTAAAAACAAGAATATGCTTGAGCACTGATGATAGATACTAATCAAGCATTATTTGATTTATACAAAAATGATATTTAAAGTATCTTATGGGGAGAAGGGTTTACAGGAGCCACTATGGAGGACACATGGACAGAGCCAAGGGGGAGGAGGGAGGCGGGGGAGGGAGGTGAGGGTTGGAGGGGGAGGGAGAGGGGAGGGGAGAGGATGCAGATAACTGTAATTGAACAACAATAAAGTAATTATTTAAAAAAAAAAAACCATAAAGCAAACCTTTCCACCTGAACTCTGTCAGGACCAACTCATTTTTGGTACCTTCCTTTGTGAGAAACCTCTGCCTTATCTGGTCTTCTCCTTTTGTTTACTAACAGTAAATCAAATAACTAAAACTAGTATTTCCTAGAATTCCTGGGCACATGACCTATGAGTTATAAGCAGCAGTTGTTGGGTGGCTCCAAATGAAGCTTTTTACGTGTCGAAGACTCGATGGAATGCATATTTTGCTCTTTGCCCCTTTACCTTCGTCCTGGATAAAGGTGGGGATGGTGCTGGTTGTGGAGCTGCAAATTTGGAACTTTCTTCATACTATGAAGTAAAATATGAAACATAGTTTCTACTACAGATGTTGAGAAAAGGAAGCAGGAAGGTACTATTGTGACGGATGCTGGAGCCACTGCGACAGTCCCAGCCTGCCTGCCTCTAGTCTGTTTTGCATGGTGCATGTTTAATCGTGACACTACTTTTCCAGTTCTCAGCTAGGTATAGCTGAACACAATACCTGACACACTGACACTGAACCAGTCACTGTATTCACAGAAAATGATGGAATTGATTGGCTTATGTCTGATTTCTGTCCATTTAGATATGTTTGAAAATCTAAGCCAATCAGAGCCCACATCAAAAACTATACAGATATTATAAAATGGGGGAAATTCAGGTCATGCTAAAAAGAGAAAAAGGGGCCCTGGCCAGGCAGCCCAGTTGATTAGAGCATCATCCTGATGCTCCAGGGTTGAGGGTTCGATCTCTGGTCACAGCACATATAAGAGTCAGCTAATGAATGCACAAATAAGTGGTATAAGAAATTGATGTTTTTCTCTCCCACCTTTCCCCTCTCTCTCTAAAAATCAATCAATAATTCTTTTACAAAGGAAAAAGAAATAATGAATGATGTGTAGTCCCTCACAAATATCCACTCTAATATCCATGTGCCATAATTTATTTAATTATTCCCTCATTTGGGAATATCTAGACTGTTTCTATTTTATTATTATCATAAGCAATGTCTTATTAACTACTTTACAGATAAATCATTGTAAGAGTATTTTTTCTTTTTAGTAGATTACTGAGAATTAATGTTACAAATTTTATCAATTTTTTAACCCTTAATATAATTTGCTAAATTGATTTTTATAACATTTTTTCAATCCCAAATTCTGTCCCATGTGTAACAATGCTCATTGAAAGTATAGTTACCATCATCATAATTAATTTCCATCATCACGTAGATTTGCTTGATAGCATATACAAAGATTATCTTATGTATCGACTTCAATTTCTTTTATTTAAACAAGTAATTTTAGTTTTTAAATATTATGCATTTGACATGTAAATCAAAGTATTTTATACAAATTTCAAAAGTGTAAAGTGTGATTTAAGCAAATGTAAATTGAAATGTCTGGCAGTGATGCTCAAACTTGAGTGCACACATCAGAATTACCAAGGGCTTTCTTTCTAGCTTACCAGCTTTAGTGAAGTATAACTGATAAATGAAATTATATATATTTAAGGTGTATGACATTATGATTTTATAAATATATAAATATACATATATAGTGAAATGATTTCCACAATCAAGTTAATTAACACATCACCACTTCACATAGTGACCACATTGTGTGTGCGTGTGATGAGCACACTTAACATTTACTCCCAGCAAATCTCATGTACACAAGACTCACAACAGTCCACATGCTGTACACTAGATCCACAGAACTTATTGATCTTACAACAGAAAGTTAGCACCCCGTTTCCTCCACCTCCTACCCCTCGACAACCACCACGCTACTCTTGTTTCTATGAGCTCATCTTTTTAGATTGTACATATGAGTGAAATCAAACAGTATTTCTCTGTCTTTCTCTTATTTCACTTAGCATAATGCCCTCCAGGTTCATCCATGTTGTTGCAAATAGCAGGATTTCCATCTTTTATTTTTTGCTGATTACTATTCCATTGTGTATGTATACACTACATTTTCGTTATTCATTCATGCATAAAGGGAAACAGGTTGTTTGCCCGTCTTGGCTGTCACCGTGACTAGTGCCGCTGTGAACGTGGGCATGCCGAGGGCTGGGAGACACACATTTAATTTCCTTCACATGTACGCCCAGAAGTGAGATTTGTGGATCATAGGATAGTTATATTTTTACTTTTAATTTTAACTATATTTCTTTTTTATGAACACTATGCCATTAATTAATTTTTCTGAGAATTGGATTGTTTATCTAAGGATTATTTTTATCTTTTTCACATGTGCCAAATATTGTTCTGCTTCCTTAAATGTATTTAAATTTTCTTTTATAATATCTTCAATTGCAAGAGTTCAAATTTTAGAATAACCAGCTTGTGAAGCATCTTTTGCGATGTCTTTCATTGCTTTTAATTTTCTTATACTAAATATTTTTTATTAGTTTTTAAAAATAGCTTCTTGTTTTGTTGATCAGCCCTATGGGCAGTTAATTAATCTTTAATTTCTTTTTTATTTTTATCCATTTCTTTTCTATGATTTATTTGATGATATTTTCCCAACATATTTAGCAAAACTCTCATTATTTAATATTTTCTATATTCTAAAACAAATTTAGGAATATAAATTCCCCTTCAAGTTCTTATTTAACTGCATTAAGCTTCACAATCATGCTATTATTTAATCGTAATTAATTTTAGTAGTTTTTAAAATATTTTACATTCACTATTCATAAATGCCTTTTTCTGTTCCAGATCTATAGATTTAAGAACATCTATTTTTTCTGCTTCTTTTTTAATTGAATTAATTGGGGTGACATTGGTCAATAAAATTATATAGGTTTGAGGTGGAACATGTTTATTATTGAATTGCTAATGTCATACTGCAGTCAAGAATGTTTCTTTGAGTGGAGTTGATACTTTGTAACTTGATGAAACTGTCTTTGCAAACTAGAATCAATATACTTTTGTAAATGCTACATATGTCTCTGAAAAGTTTGTGGGGAGAAACATCAACAAGACAGCAAAACAGGAGTTTCCTAACTCCTCCACCTTCCAAGGAGAGCTTCACAGGCTAAAGAGCTATACCAGAATCTATTACCTATGAGAGAGAAGAAGGAAGAAAGGAAGGAAGGGAGGAAGAGAGGTAGGAAGGAAGGAAGGAAGGGAGGGAGGGAGGGAGGGAGAGAGGAAGGGAGGAGGGAAGGAAGGGAGGGAGGGAAAAGAAAAGAAAAGAAAAGAAAGAAAAGAAAGAGAACTAGCTGATACTGTCCTCCACAAGAGCAACTGAGAAACGCTCCCACGAAATAGGTAGGAAAAGCTGAGACACACTTTGATCGAAAGCCCCAGCCCTGACCCAGTGCCGCATAATCTAGAAAGAACCCCCAATACCCAGCTTTTCCCTGGGGAATGCAGAGAATGGACTGCACATTTAATGCACCAACTTTTACTATTACTACCTGAAGAACTGGCCCCTACCTCACCTATTTTTGGCAGCTGCCAGGGCCTGATATTCAGTAGTCTCTGGGACCACCGAGAACAAAGAGGGTTGTTTAAATCAGCGGAAAGACACGCAGGTCTGGCAGCTAGAACAGCTGTTCAGCACGGAGCCAGAGCACCCCAGCTTCCCGCTTCTCCTTGGAAGGGCTAGACTGCACGTTGAACTCACCTGCCTTTGGCTGCTGACTGGATACTGTGGGACCTTCACACCTTTCCAATGAGGCCGGAGTAAGTTAAGAACGTCACCACCCACAGCAGCTTTGTGATAGATGTGGGAGCAGCTGAAGGGAGCCACTGGGTGATGTCGGTGGGGTCCCCTCAGCCCCTTCCCCGTTTCAGTGAAAATATTTAAGATAGGACTCTACGTTTTACCCGAGGAGTTAGACTGACTTCCAGCTGCTGCCTGAGGGTCTGGCTTCTGATTAGCAGTGTCGGGGTGGGTCTAGCATTTACTAGCGCCTCTGGGTTTACAGTGAACAAAAGGCACTTGGGGGACTCTATAAGGCTCTCCAGGGACTCCTTTCACGGGTAAGCTCCTGGAACAAATTCCAGCCTCCCAGTTCCCCCTGGAAGGGTTAAACCACGCATCTCGTGCCCTAGCTTTTCCAGAAGGGTCCCAGGGTCAGCTTCTAACCAGCTTGGCCCTGGGAGTATGGGAGCTGAGAAGCAGGAATCACTGGTCCTCTGGGAATTTGAAATGTGGCTGTGGGGTCTGGCTTGCAGCTTGCCTGTCTTAAGACCTGGAGGAACTTCCCACACCCCAGTCTCACGTGGTAACTGTGTGAAGAGATGGTTGTGTTAATTAGTTTGACTAGAGTGATCATTAGCTCTGTGTATGTGAATCAAAACATCATGCTGTACACCTTAAATATATACCTGTATGTGTGTGTATCTATATATATAGATATATGTATATATGGATAATACATATCATATATATAAGATATGTATTATCCATATCTTTTGAAGAGCAGAACAGTGTTATAGATATTTCTATAAGAACAGTTCATAAACTATTCAATATATTTTTCAAATATTACAAAACTTTAGCTGTTTTACCTGCTATATCTATTATTTTAAGGATTTATTATAATAATATGTCTATTATTACTAGTTTTTCAATTAATAACTTTTTTTAGAAATCATGGATCATACCCTTTTAGATAGCATCTTTTCACAGGAGATGGTTAAAGACAGAATATTTTTTTTAATGTTAAAACCTTACTCCTCTTTCAAAACTCTGCTGACATAAAAGCTCATAAGTAACATCTTTCATGCTGTCTATAACTCGCCAAAATCATCATTAATATTACTAAAGCCCTCAATTCCCAGAAATTGACTTCTGAGTCTCTTAAAAGAAGATCTCCCTTATTGGGATACTTTGTTTATTGATATCAGGACTAGCAAGATGTATTTTAATATTGTGTATGACTCATGTCAACCTGATTATAAAAGTGTGTCCTCCTAAACAAATATACATAACATTTAATGTTGACATACTAATTTACAAATGCAATGATTTGTCTTAAGTTTACCCCAAATATCTATTATAAAATAAAAGAGTTTACTTGGTTTCTCTAATTTTCAAATCAATTATATATTTATTTTAATCAGTCAGACTCATGGACTGATATTCTTAATGTCAAGAACACGGGAGATTTAGAATTAGGTCAACAGGCAATGTATTACTTTTACTATGCCATTGGTTTCTGTGAGACTGGAACGCTGATGTTCATGATTCCTGGCATCCCAGCCTGGTATAAATCTGCATGGGACTGAATTCTAATTAGAAGGTTTCTTGAGGGATAACAAACAGTGATTAGATTATAACTTTAAGTTTAATAATTATCTTTTCCTAGTTAGTATACTCTTAGTCATCTTGATTGGATTTGGGGATATTCGTCATCTTTACTTTAGGATGAGATTTTCCTTTAGGATGAGATAGTTCTAGGCAGGCATCTCCCAAATATTACCTATTTTTCTCTTTTCTCTCCAGTAGCTGTTTTACTGAAATTTAAAGACCACATCTTTCAACTTATTCTCAAAATTCTCACTTGCTGATAAATTTTAAATCTCTTTTCCTGTTTTTGAGATGCTAAAAGTAAATAAGAACCATGTACAATGTTTCTTGACCTATAACTGGCCTTTGAGATCATAAACAGAAGTTATACTAAAATATATGCTTTTGATGTGGTTTTTGGTTTATAATCTAAAATATGTTAAGGCACTACTGATTGAATAATAGTAAAATATATTTATAGATTATATAAATAATCAGTTTTAAATGATAAAAATTGATGACTCCTTTGTACATGAGCTTATATCTAACATATATTTGTATCTGTATTTGTGATTGAATAATTGTAGAATCCTAAAAGAATAGGACTTTAAATCTTTAAGACCTTTTAATATTTCATGTGTACTAAGTCATTTTCTTCTCATATTATTTTACAGATGAGGAACTAAGTGACAGAGAAATTTAATGACTTTCCTAGGCCACAGAGCTAGTAAAGAATGAAGCAAGGATTCAATCTGAGCAGTCTTGCTCCAAGTCCTCTAGGCTGTATCGAAACCTCTGGCAACATGTCGCTAACTAATGATAAATTAAACTATGTGTATTACCCACAAAAGAGGATGGGAAACTTCTCGTATGGTTATAAGAATCCAAGGGAAAAAGATATAACATTGTCTTGGAAGTGTTTGTAGAAGTGATCATATTCTTAAAAAATATCTTCCAAGATATTATACTAAGTGAAATAAGTCAGACAGAGAAAGACAAATACCATATGATTTCACTTACATGTGGAATCTAAAGAACAAAATAAATGAACAAAAAAAGAGAAACACACTCGCAGATACAGAGATCAAATTGATGCTTGTCAGAGGGGAGGGAGGTTGGGGCATTGAAGGTGGAGGAATTAGAAAGTACAAATCGGCAGTCTCCAAATAGTCCTGGGGATGTAGAGCATAGGTAAGATAGCCCATAACACTGCAGTAACTATGGACAGTGCCCTGGGAGTACCAGAGATCCTGGGAGGAGTAACTTTATAAAGTATATGATTGTCTAACTACTATGCTGTACAGAAAACACAAAAGAAAATTTTCTGTTTTTTGCTGACACTCAACACAAAATAACATTGAATGTAAACTGTAATAGAAAAAATTAAATCATTTGAAATGAAAAAAATCTCCCAAGAAATTCAATTAAGACATTCTTAGTATTTTAAAAAATACTTATAATAAAATAAAATGGTTTTTTGTCTTCCTGGGGTGGAGTCGTATGAGTTCTTTATATATTTTGGAGATCAGACCCTTGTCTGAGGTATCACTGGCAAATATGTTTTCCCATACTGTTGGTTCTCTTTTTACTTTAATACTATTTTCTTTAGCCCCACAGAAGCTCTTTATTTTGATAAGGTCCCATTTGTTTATTCTTTCCTTTATGTCCCTAGCTCTAGGGGACATATCATTGAAGATGTTGCTGCGTGGAATGTCTGAGATTTTCCTACCGATGTTTTCCTCTAGAACTTTCATGGTGTCACGGGTTACATTTAAGTCATTGTGGAAAACAGTATGGAACTTCCTCAAAAAAATGAACATGGAACTGCCTTTCAACCCAGCAATTCCACTACTGGGATTATACCCTAAGAATCCTGAAAAACCAATTCAAAAGAACCTATGCACTCCAATGTACATAGCAGCACAATTCACAATAGCCACGTGCTGGAAACAGCCTAAGTGCTCATCTACAAATGAGTGGATCAAGAAACTATGGTACATTTACACAATGGAATTCTACTCAGCAGAGAGGAAGAAGGAGCTTATACCCTTTGCAACAGCATGGATGGAACTGGAGAGCATTATGCTAAGTGAAGTAAGCCAGGCAGTGAGGGACAGATACCATATGATCTCACCTTTACCTGGATCATAATCAACAAAAGCAGAAAGCAAGCAAAACATAACCAGAGACATTGAAATTAAGAACAGTCT